>CM073770.1:82831262-82952030 GCA_037158775.1 Hetaerina titia
CCATCGAAAGCCTACCTCAAACGATAAACTCTAATATAATGACAATGCTTCGTAGAATTTATTGCATTTAGCAGATAAATTACATCGCTATGAATTTATTATGAAAATGTCGATACCCATTAATTTAAGGTTCAGTATGAACACGGTAGGAATATTATAAGGCAGTTTAGGATGCACACATTGTAAAAATCTAAATATTCGGATCAAAATTAGTCTGGTGTGTATACACCCCCTGCCACCCCCTCCTTGCGGTGGTTTTCAGGGTACTAAAAATACAAATTCAGTAGGTAGTTGTTTTAGAGATTATAAAAATGTCCATTTTTTTTCAACACAGTGACCTTATATGCGCATTAAGTATGTTACATAAAAAGATAAGCTTAAATTCAAGCCTAGTCGTGTTTTCACCAGACCATAAGTCGCTTAACTTCTTTTAATTTTTACATTAATCCAGCAATCCAGAATCGATTATAGCTAGACGTATAATGTCAAGCAATATATATGTTTTCGTCATCAGTGTCGCAAAAGAAAATAATCCCGAGCGAAACCTTGAACTACTCTAGTGGAAGCTTTCTTTAAAATGTCTCAAATATTTGTTTTCTGGCCCAAACAGAAAATCACTCGGGTCCTCCTTTCTTCTCCTTGGCATTATTTATCATTAGGTAATGACGAATGGGCATTCTAAAAGCTATATTCAATCATTTTGGCAGGTTTTTAATATACAATACAACAACTCTTCATTCATTGTTTGCTTTTCCTAGATTCATATCGTGTCCACCAGCATTTAGCAGCATACGACAGAGCAGTATTGTTTTCCACGAAGCAAGAACCGGATTCTGCCGCGTCCCGTATTGACTCCACAAAAGACGCAGGCAGCAAAAATACAAAAAAAAGATCTGCGGATTTCGTGTGTCCCCCACCTAATTGGACATCGAGACCGGGAATAAAATCGTGGACTGTTCACGGCGCAGGATGGGATGTAAACAGCACGAGAAAAGTAGAGATCGCGTAGTTTCCACGGTGGAGGCGCTGTTCTGCGCCCTCCGGATACGAATTTCCTCCCGTGGACTTTCCACGAATTCGCACCTGGCGCGGTTAAATTTCCGGGGCAGTCGACGCGCGAGAAGAGCATCGCCATTCCCATCCCAATCGTGGTCCTTTGGGGGACGAGGAGGGGGCAACGGCGGGAACGGGGAAACGTGGGGGGGTGGATTGGGAGAGGGCTCAGAGAGGGAATTACTACGGCTCCCGCCTCCGTCACATATTTAGCGTAAACGTTAGTTTTAATTTATTATTCTTGCCGAGGGGTGGAGTTAATCTCGAGAGAGAGAGGGGGGTGGAAGGGAGAAGGGTGGAGAGCTACGCAGGAAGAGTTATAAGCGGGAGAGAGGGATGGTGCGATGAAGAGAAGGGTTGAAGACGGAAGAGGGAGGGCTGAGAGGGACGCGGCCGGGGGAAGGGGTGACGGTGTCGGACAACAGCAGGAAGGGGGAGGGGAGACGGTGGGAGGGCTTGTTTAGCTGCAAGGGTAGTGAGGCGTGTCTGAAAACCCGTACCCTGGGGTTGGGGGGGGGCGAGAGAAGAAGAGGGGGAGGAATACGGCACGGGGGAATGGGAGAGAGCAGGGGGAAGACCCCGGTGTGCGCGCGAGGGGTGGTCTCGATGCCCTCTGCCCCTTCTTGCTCCGGCACCCTTAACCCCACCACCCCACGCCCCTTCCTCCACAACATCCCCCGTCCTCCCTGGGACCCCCGCACTCACCCCTGTCTCTTCCAGTTGGTACCACCCGTCAGAAAAGGCGTCGGGGAGAGGGAAGAGCAGAGGAAGAAGGTCCCGGGGAGAGGTGGGGAGTGGGAGGAGGGTCTGGGGTGGGTGGAAGGAGGAGAAATATGAACTATAGCGTGCGCGCGGAAGAACTTTCCGGCCCCCCCAGGGGTAGACGGCAGGAGGAATGGGGTTCGGAGGGGTTTTTGCGAGATGGATGGTGTGCGGGGTGTACGCGGGGGGGGGGCGGTGTTTGAGGTGGGAGGAGGAGGGGATGGTGAAGAAGGTTCCGTCGGTGGCCGTGGGGACGTTTGGGGTGAGGCGCTCGCCGCGGGGACGAGGCGCCGAAAAGGAAGGGAAATGGATCCGCCTCCCCCCTTCTCCTTTTTCCCCCTCCCATTCTCTCCCTCTCCCCCCGATTCCTCTTCTCCTCCCTTTGTTCCTCATCCGACCCGCGCTTTCCGGCGTGGCGCCACCGTAGATGGGATCTGGGCGACTCTCAGGGACCGAGGGTTCGTTCCTTCGTCCGTCCGATTCCTCGTCGGCAAGTTGAGCGATTCGGTGTGCATAATGCTGTCGGAGTTCCCGCGCCACTCGGGGGGATTTCGCGTTTGATCTGGAGAGCGGAAGAACCGATTGATGATCAAATTTTGAAATAGGTGAGATCACCGTTGATGTATGTTGCCTCGGCGAACCTCACTCCGAGAACTTTTTGCTCAATCTGAATTATAACTCCCTCACGCAATGTTGGTGTCCTTTTTGACTATAATTCTGGTTTGTGAAAGTTTGACTGCAATCGGTTGTAATGGAGTATCGAAAAGTTACAAAGGAGCGAGTGTAATGCATTATGACGCTAATATTGAGTTAATTTCGGTACGAATGCAAGAGCCGAACAGTAGTAACGTTATTTGTCTGAATATCATACCAATTCTTGCTGAAATTTTGATATTTTTTTCAATCGATACGTTTTTAAGATTCTAATAATAATCGAACAATATCTAAGACTAATAATGTTTTCAATTTCTTTTAGATTAATTTCAGCTAACGGAATATCTGACGATGAGAATTGGGATTTTTTTGCACGAATATCTTAAACTCGGAGCATATTTTAGCCGATCTTTCTTTGGAAAAATACGCGATTTTTAGTAAATGAATCATAGATTTAGTGCGCTGCTCCTGAATTTTTAGTTAATCGTTCGATTTTGAATCTCGTTGTCATTTGAGTTTTTGAATTTGAGTTAATCCCCACCGGCGTTGCTTGTTATTCAACTGGGGTATTAAGTTCTGATCTTCGGGAAATGATATTTCAGTGTAAATAAATATCAAGCATTTTACATTAGTACGTATGGTATTTTACCGGGGATGGCTAAGATTTGCGTTGCCACAAGAATTTATATTTTATATAAGTATTTTCTAGCATGATTTTTAAGCCTAGTTTGAAGTCAATCAATGAAATATATGCTAACTAGGCCTCGGGAAAATCTAGCATTTTCAAATTATTTCCATGCAGTACGAGACAATTTGTTTAACTGATGGCCTAATCCAGTTACCACATGGGAGAATTGTTTGTCTTCTCCTGGATCTTACTACTGAGAAATATTATTGACACAAGATAGGATTTCATGAGGAATGGACTAGTAGAAAACGAACTCGCTTTCACGTACGAGTAAAACTATAATATTTTTTTAGAAAACTTCTCAATCCAAAAGAGTAATGGAGGAATCTGTGAGTCGAACAAAAATGTCTCCTTCGTCACTTTTATTTGACTTTCAAACAAAGAAAAATAGTTTTTGCTTAACATAATATTATTAGTTAGCTACATGACAGCTGTAAGTTGTTGCTCTTAATCAGTACCCATTTCTGGCATCACTCAACAACTTCTTTATTCCATTCCTCACGGGTCAACTCTACTTAAAAACCACATCCTACCAATAGTGTTTGTTTACTTTGTATTGATACATTATTCAAATTCTTTCGCTGAATCATTCGAATTAAGATTCTCGATAATATTCTTGGTTGAATTCGTGGATAATGTGTTAAAAGAACAGATTATTATCATAATGCAAAAGAGAAATTGAATTTCCATCTGAAAGATGCTTTACTAGGTACATATGTTATTAGCCAGACAAGCCACTGAAAGCGAATGTCTGAAGCAAGTAGGCACAGTGAAATCCAACTGGCATCAAGTTTCATTTGACGTAACCGATAACAATATCATCGCATCACCGTGCATTTGAACGTTTATCCCGCGCAGAATGAAATGATCAGGGGTAAATCATGTTCAAACAAGGTGTCAGACATTTTAGTGGAATATTATCGGATCGTAGGAAGCGGAACGCCACGGCAAACGCAGATAAACATAGGAACACCACACCAGGTGGTCATTTTAGACGGCATTCCTTCGGAGTCATTGAATACCCAACCCAGAGACGAAATGAAAATGACAGGTGAAGCATTTCCGAGTGCCCATTAGACGGACAAATTGACGAGATAATTGGGAATCCCAAGTGCTCTCTCTCCGTTGAGTGAGACGGGGAGCAAGTTAACCCCGCGATAATGAAACACGTGCCCTTCGTCTCGCTGGAGTGACCACGGTCAAAGCGCTCGGCAATCACTATAATGGCCGGGTGGGAAGGTAGTTTAGTTTCGAGGGAGGGAGGGGGTGAAGCGGCGATTAGCTCCGGGGACTCGAGAGAACGGCTCGACCTGGGGGCGCGAGAGCGGTCGGTGGCCGGCAAAGGCACTCGTCTCCCCCGGGTGAATCACTCGGACACCTCCGGCGACCTCACGGCCCTTCTACGCTCGCCAGAAGCAATCGTCCCTCCCCTTCTCCACTTCTTCCCCAGAAGGTTGCCGGCCGGACCCACCCACGCTTACTTTCCCGATACGGAGAGGGATGGATCGAGGGCGAGGAAGACCTCCGACGCGTCGTGTCGGCAGTAGTTTGGCGGGGCGCGTACACGTTTTATGTTGGCGGCCTCCACTAGGGCCCGAGGGTGGCGACCTCCTGGGGCCGTTGCTCCCGGACCCCGAAACTATCGTAAATCAGGGCCCTGGTCGACCTCAGGAGACCTACTTCACTCGGTTGCCGCCGAGGGTGGAAATGTTTAGTGCTAAATGGTCGGCTGGAATACTTTCGAGGGCGTGGGGCTGTTTTTACGCGCGCCTCATCCTCCTCTAATTGTTCTGGTCCCTCCGGGTCTCCGTCAAATTCCCGCCAGAGCACGTTTGACGCGGGGTTGTGACAAAAAAAATTGGAACCGTTACGCTGTGACATGGTGAGGGCTGCGGTGGCAACACGTGGTAAAGTGATTCCTTTGTCGTGATGGGTATAAGAAGACTCCGGATCACTTTAAGGTGACAGCCTCAAGAAGGCGACGAAATGAAGTCACTTGAAACGATGCTGAAAAAAAAACGATCGTTTTGAAATCATTTGAAAATGAAACGAGCGTTCAAATCGCTTAATGGCCGAAGAGCCATCGGGGTCGCTTGCCGGGGCCGACGCCAGAGTTTTTTCCTCCAAATGTTGATTCACATAAAAATGGTTATAAATTTGCAATATTTCATTTTTAATGGTCTTGAGCTGTTAATTTATAAAAAGAGTCTTTGTTTCATCGGTTGCTAGGAGTGTATGGAATGGAGTAAAGATTTTTATGGCTTGTTGTAAAATCTAAGGCATTAAATGAGCTCCTATAGAGAAATCAATGAATTGCTTCCGGAGAACTCGATGGACTCTCGTTAACTGCCATCTGTCTGACTCTGGATATTATCCCAGATTAAGAAAGGAACAGGATATCTATTAATAGTAATTTCTCTTAATGCTCAATAAAAATCGCAGATGTTGTCTCTTCCCTCCAGTCAAAAATCGTCGATTCAATTCATCACCAACAGCTCACGATACACGGCGTGCGTCAGTTCCTGACCAATCTGCTGATAAGCGCGCGAGTTTCCGTTTTCTCATCAAAACCTCCAGCGAAGATAAATAATAATAATAACGATTTTTGGTATCCTACCGGTTAAAGTATATTTTCGATGGACTTGGACTTGAGACCGGTACATTTCTTGACTCTCGTTTATTAAGACAACTCAATATCCTTCGCTACATTAAACCCTTCTTCAGTTCTGTTCACTTTCTATCCTCCCTCCCTTATTTCATTCATTCCAATGTACTTATTCTTTTCCTCCCCCTTCCTCGCTTCCCTAACGTTCTCTCCTCTGCCACAGTCTTCAACCTCCTATCCCAAAAATGTTCTATAACGACTTATTCTGCCTCTTTTGAATTTCTCCCTGCAATTCTTTCTCCTCACCCGCCATATTTTCCAATGTACCCCTACTGTCTTGCCAAAACGACCTCGCCATGTAAATCTACGCTCCGTATTAAACTTTTCATTTACCATTTCTTAAAATCCATACTAAATATCCCTATCACCAATTCCCTCCTCGTTGTGAAAGCCCTAACGCATTTCTTCATCTTCTACTTACGCCCCTACCACTGTGACCAACTTCATCCAAAACAATTACAGTATGCATAATCGGCTCTGGTTTTGCACTCTGATTTTAACGTTTAACTCAGCCTTCCTCTTTCTTGAAAGCCTCGTAACATTTGTTCTGTGAACATTGATCCTTATCCCACTCCTTTCACAATGATTTCGTAATTTGCTCAGGAATGATTGTAAACCCTTGTCCGACTGACTAAATAAGCTTGGTCATCCGCAAAGCCACTTTTGCTCACGGTCACATCTTCAAGGCTTCCATACCACACCTATCATTTTGCACAACGATCAAGATTCCTTGACGTTCAAAACCACGCTAAATAAGCAATAAAATATAGCACTAAAAAATCTTTATTATTCAACTAAGCGCCCATTTGAAATTCCGAGCATATTCGGAATTCCACATGCCTGTGCCTTTTTCTTTTTGAATTTCAGACCTTAGGGTTTGACGCAGTTTGGGTAAACGTTTCCATTTCCGAAGAAGCAAAAAAAAACCCTCCGGGCCCAAAGGGACATGGCCTTTGCTTGAGTAGGTGTCAGACGATGGACATCTTGTTTAAAAATCGTTTTTCCTTCGGCAGGCTTTTTCTGGGTTCCGTTTCACAGGTCCCTCACGACCCGCATGCACACACAGACGGTTTGGGGGGTAGGTATAAGTATCGTATATGGCACGCCGCATTCCCCGGGTCGAAAAACACCCGAAGGATTTCTCCGACCGATATGTCATTGAGGGTCTCTCGAGTCATACTTCACAACATGTCAAAAAGGCTGTGTAAATAAGGGGATGGGCCTGGGGCCCACGAAAAAAAATTTTCTAATATGTGTGTGCAAGTGCGCGCACAAATCATCTATAAATAAATACTCAAAAACAATTATATATTTGTGTGTGTCTATATGTGTAAATATACTATATATACACATGGAATCGAGCAGATGACAAACGTACAAGTTTCCTATGCTCAAACCATTGAGCTGTCGAGAAAATGTCAAATGTCCCATATATATATATATATATATATATTTTTTTTAAGGTAATCTACCGGTTAAGGTAGGTTTTTGGATCGACTAAACTATCAAATACACATTTTGTAACTCCAAACAAAACCCAATTTAGCAACCTAATCTACATCTGGTCCCTCTCCATCTTTGTGTACTTCTTTCCTCCCTTTATCCCATCCAACATCCCTATCCTGTTCCTACCCTTTCCTCGCTTGCCCAACATTCTCCCCTCTATTACCTTATTCAACATTCCACTACCGCTCAATACGCCTTTCATCCATTTTTCCTTCCTCCAGAGGATTTCTCTCAACAAACCCCTCTCCTCACCCACCATCTCACGTCCTTCCTCATTTGTTTTCCTTTCGGTCCATTTCACCTTCTCCATTCTTCGCCACACCCACATTTCAAAAGCCTCCAATCTACGTCTATCCTCCTGGTTCAACGACCACGTTTCCGCGCCTTACATAGCTACGCTCCATATCAGAGTTTTTACGAGTCTTGTCTTAACCTCCCTACTCAACGTCCCCGTCATCAACTCCCTCCTCCTTGAGAAAGCCTCATTGCCTAGCGTAACTCTTCTCCTTACGTCCATACCACTTTGACCGTGTTGGTCCAAAATACTTCCATGATATGTAAACTGTTCTACCTGCTCTATTTTTTCCCTCCTATTTTAATGTTTAGCTTAGCCTTTTTCTTTCTGGAAAATCGCATAACCTTATATATGAGAGAGAGAGAGAGAAATTTCCTCGACAGCTCAACAAGTCGAAAGATCCAGCGTTTAAGTCCCGGTCAAGGAAAATATTTCACACTTGTGATCTACTCGATTCCACCTTCCTGACCTCTCCTGTGTTCGTCTTTTATATGTGCTCCTATCCCTTTTCCTTATATTCATTTCCACGTGAACGATACACACACACACGCATATGCGCACGCGTGTCGACTCCTCATGAGAGGGCATATGAATGCCTCTTCGCCCGACCGCAGGGAGCATTCTGCCGCCGCCGCCGACGGCTTATTCGTGGACGGGGACGGTGATACCTCCCAATTTTTCTTCCCTCTCGTGAAAGCCGAAGGAGGCAGCCAGACATAAGGAGTTTCGATGGTCGACACGTCGAGAAGAGAGAGAGACAGGCTCCCGAGCGGTCAAGACCCCCCTCCTCCCGATCCCATCCCTGTTGGCAAGGGATCCACCCACCCTGCCCTCCAGAGGCCTTTCCCACCCCCGCATTCACCCCCCGCCCTTCCCAACCCCCGCGCCGTAACTCCACATCGTCCTCACCTTACCCGGTGCTCACTTGGGGAATCAACACTGTGGCCTGTCGTCTTAGGGATTTCCTTGCTCGCATGGACGAGCGCGGAGTCTCGACAAGCGATCCGTGAATGATGCGGGGAGGGGTTACGGGGATCGGGGGAGGAGGACAGGAGGCCCAAGACACCTTCGGAGGAGCTTTCGGTATTGAGGGAACTCTGTGGGTAACGCTCCTACTGAGAAATTTATGATCAGCGCACGAGTTTCATTGCTTGAGCATTCGAAGTAGTCCCGGTATAGTTGCCGTAAAGTGTAATGAATTCCATGCGATTCATCTTTTCCCATTTCTCCAATTGAATTCTATATTCTATTTTGAAATCAAAGAATAATTTGAAAAATAATATTATTTTTATTCGCGTTGTGCATCCGAAAAATTATTTTAATGAAAGTGGAGGCTTAATATGTCAAATTAGCCTACCTGGTTTCTTTTAACAGTAATATATTCTTTTGCCTCAAAATGCAGTAATGCAAACGATAGTTAGAAAATGGAGGATTGAATTTGTTTTTATCATTGCGTGTATTACATCGTGTCAGTCGTGAAAATAGCCGTATAAGTAGCTGAAATAATTAAGATTCTTTTAAACTTTAAGGGAGTTTTTATATACACACCCACACGGTCATAAGATCGTTTGGGTGTGTATTGAAAACTCATTGTGTGGGATTACGTGTATCGTAAGATCGTCCTTTATGATACAATTAAATATTTTTCGACTACTTAATGTTGGGTGAAGCTAGTTAAATTTTACAACTCAATCACGCAAGACTGGTGCACTCCGATCATTGAAATCAGCTAATCTCTTTTATTACCGCAATGGTTACCAAAAAGGAAACCAAAGCGTGCACTTCTGTTCGGAATAATCTCAATTTCTTCAAAACGAGAGTGTTGGGTTGCAAATTCACCATTGCGACGTGTCAGCATTTTCTTATGTTCGCAGACCGTCGCGGTGTCTTTTTTTCCGAGGGGGGGGGGCATGTTTTTCGGGTTGGGCGACATTCTTTATCGACATCGTGATTTGGGATTGACCATCGCGGTGAAACCAGAAAAACATGCCAACGGTGCGCCTGCGAAGCTTGACTCGCATCCCTCATGAAGGCAATCGACTTTCGTTATTTCTTTATTCGTTACTGAAGAAATTCTGCATAAATTCACGAATAAGCTTAGTCAAAGCCTTATAAATGGATATTCTGTCGAGTTCTGCAAATACTTTAATTGGCATCACGCTTTTCGTTGTAATACTGGTATATTTAATAATTCAATATTAATTCAAATTTAATAGACGGGTTTAGCAATTGAATGGTCCAGTATAAGCGGGTTGAATATATTGACTTATCTTCCGCTAAATGAATAAATATCTGTGTTATATTTTGTATATACTGAAGTCATAGCTTAAAAATCGAAATTTACGGAGAAACCCAACATAATATCCTCCTAACATAATGGTGGGCAATGCAGGCGATATTTCAGAAAAGTTAGCTCACCAGTAAATAAACATTAGAATGTTTATCATAATGCTGGTTAATACAGTAATATATAATATAATTTTATTGTTCAGATTAAGAGTGAAATAAAAAAACTAAAACAATCGATTCAGATATGCATGCATCCCACGGCATAAAATTCGAAATGATAAGCATTAATCTTAATAATAGAGAGCTATACTAATAACACAAGCAGTCGAAACCGAGCAATTTGTTGTTCACTGACTAAATCGATGGTCATTTGACGGTGTTTGATTACTGGTGCATGAATTTAGTCAGGCTTATTCATGCGAACTGGTTAACGATAGCGAATTGAAAATCGGGTTTCCCATTCCATTTTTCGAGTTTTTCGAGGCACGGGTTAAGGTCCACTGGGTACAAAAACCTCAATTCTCCTTCGCAAGGTTTTTTTTTTTAAACTGACTCGGTTCAGCGCGTTCCATTTTTTTCAACGGGTGAATTATTTCAAATATGCACTGAGAATAATTTTGGGAGGTGTACCAGCGGCCTTCAAGGGGAGGCCTAGGCCGTGGTCATATGCAACCTTAAACCTAAGTATAGGAAGAAAAGTTTTATGGTAGTCAACGAAATATGTTTGGTGAAAGACCATAAATCAGTCACATTCTTAAAAAAAGGGTCATATTCTCTTCCGCTCAGCGTCTCACGCAAAGGTCGCAGATGGGCCCTTGGGTATGCGTTAGGGACTATCGCCAACGGTAGATTTTTCACCTCGAGTCGAATCTTCGGTGTGAAAAAATAATATGCATCGTACTAATAACATACAGCAATTACCCTACCAGTACGAATATCTTGATATACGTATATGTGTTCGTAGAAGGGTCGAGTGAGCGAGCTGAATAGAAAAATATTGTAATCAGTATTTCAATTCTAAGATTTATTTACTGCAGACTTCCAGTCTTTTCCATTCGGTTTTAATTTCCATACCACCTGATAGCTTCTCTGTTTTACGTCCTTCTTAATTTGTTCTAGGTACTTGCCTCTTGGTCTTCCTCCTCAAAACCTTCCCTTCAATCCAAGTTTCCTTCCTGTTATGTTGCTAACCAATCCATTACGCCTCAAATTGTGCCCAATCCATCTAGATTGTTGGTGTCTTCCTTGCCGTAGAGATCTCCATGTGTCCTTTCCTTATCTTCTGTATATTTCCTCGTTTCTCACTTAACCTGCCAAACTAATTTTCAGCATTCATCTCCTGAACCATATTTCAAAGGTTTCTATTCTTCGTTGGTCAACTTTCCCAATATTCCCAGTCTATGACCCGTTGAGTGCCATGCTCAACACCAACGTTTTGACGAACTACTTCCTTGGTTGAAATAAATAGGAGATTCGCTGAACGTAGGAGGTTAAAAGGCGTGTGGGTCTATTGCGTAGACAAAATAAAAAGTGCATAATGTGCATACCAAAATGTAAGAGTTTAGCGAGAGAAAATTATTAATTAGTCAAATGAGGAAGGGAGAAAAAGATCTTCAAGCATTTCAAGCTAAACGGATTGTGAATGAATATTCCAAGAGCTAAGGAGGATTGTGGTGAAGGCGTGAAATTGACCTTTTTTCCTCTCGTATATTGAATCTGGTAATCGTTGTTTAAAATGAGATTTCAAAGAAATAATAAAAAAATAATAATAAAATAAAAAGCAATAAGGATTTCAAAGAAAGGAGTGCATTAATTCTATGGTCGATTGAAAAATATCTCAATTAATATTGAAAAAGTGCATCTTTTTTCATAGATTGTGACTTTTTACGTTCCATTACGTAAACTTGCGGAATGCCAAATGAAGGATTGATGTGTTAATATTGTCTCAAATCATTAAGTCTTGGAAGGTGCCAAGATGAGGGCGAATACTCGTGGCTGTTTCTCGAAGCTAAAAGCTCTTTTATGAATCCATATAGTTTTTCCATGTGGAGCATTTTTATTAATCGGTATTGGCAGCGCTTTCCACTTCTACATGTCAAATAATACGATTTGGTCAAGTTTTTCCTCCTTTACCTGTAGATAGAAAGGCGAGCAAGTGTTCATAGGGTTTTCCAAGGGAGGGGAAAGAGAGAAAAAGTTGTTTGGAGAAATTCGGAGGAAGAAACAGTGGGTGAAGGAGAAACTTATTGGCCTTTACGGTATTAAACCTCGTATATTAGAGATAGTGGGATGCTGAGGGTCGTGATAGAAGGGAGAAAAATAAGGTGAGAGGAGAATAAAATGCTCCGACATGTGGTATTGTATGAGAGGTGGCGGAAAGTGGATACTGAAAAATAAAATAATGTGGACCTCAAAAGATTTTATGCCGGAAGAGAGTGATCAAGATTTGGTAAAGACAATTAAGAACTGTCAAAAAATATACCATCAATCGGTCGACTACTTAGGACATTGCTGCCGCGAAGACCGTCTGTTGAGAATACGCCCGGCAATACGTATTGCTCATTCGGAAGCCAGTTTGAAGAGGAGAGAAACGAGAGAATCTTTTTCCTCGTCAATCAGCTCTCATCACACCCGCATTCGTGGGCCCGTGGGTCCGATGCTCGTCGCGACGCCCCTTCCCGTCACGAGTCGAATAGGCCGGACTCACGGGCGACACTGCACCCCGACCACCGTCCGATCGGCAGAGGCGAGCGCTCCCCCTGCCATTCCCCGCAGCTGCACACTCCCGCAAGCAACCGTTTCTCCCCGGCGTCGTCCCCCGTCGACGCCGCCCGCCGCACGTCACCCCCGCTCCCCCCCCCCCCCGCGCCGTCCGATCGCCCGCCGAGATCTCCCGAGGCCACCCGTCCATCCTTGGGGGGAGGGACACCGCCGACGGCAATCTTTTGTCACGGGAGCATGGGGTGATATGGGAAATACTCGCGTGGTGCTCTTTGTTCACGCGGGAGCGACGTCCACGGGGCGTATGGGTACTAATGGGGAGAGGCGCCTCTTTTGCATGGTCACACCCCCCCCCCCTGGATCTCTTTTATTTCTCCATGGATCCGGACTTTTCATTCTTATCACTCATAATGAAGTCCCCGGGATATTTTTATGTATGCATGAATATTTTATTTCTTTATATATATATTCATACATACATAAACAAATATATATGCGTGTGCGTGTATAAATATAAATATATATATATATATATATATATATGTACATGTACACACACGCACACCTATATAAAAATATTATAATGGAGAGGTGACGGGAGGGCTGTCCGCGGCACCTCTTCCTCTCTCGTCTCTCCCCTCGAGTGACGTTTTTCATATATTTTTATTCATTCGCCAGAGGAGGCGAGCGGGAGGGGGAGACAATAAATAGAAATGTGCATCCCCCCGGACGTGGTGTCGTTTTTTTTTACTCCCCGCCGCGGCCTCTATTTCTCCCCTCCACCGAGCGACGGGTGGTCGCATTTTGGGGCTGAATCTGGGGTGTTCCCATCGCTCCTCATCGCCGTGGCCGGAAAATCGAAAATCTCACGCGGTCGGTCATATATTTTTCCCTTCGCGGAGGGAACGGTCGGGATGAGTTTCAAATGGTGTCCCCGTTTGTGCGGGAGCGTACTCATAAAAGTTGATGGGCGATCGGAAGGCGTTGGAAGCGGCGCGAGCCGTTGGTAATGTTCCACGCCTACGATTAATGGGAACAGAGTGATGATCGTACTTACGTAGTTCCGTCCTCTCTACGCGAAATTTCTCTCAAAACTTCATCGCAGATCTTTTTCTGATGGATTTCAATGTTCATTTACCACGAACGAAAAACATGGCTGTCCTTTTGTTGAAACTGTTAGAATTGAGTTCAGCTTGCGTTCATTTTTTTGCAAACATTTTTGCTGGAACAAACCCTTAATAATTGAACAGTTATCTAATGAAATCAATAAAGACAGGTACTTTCATAAATAATGAACGTTATTCGAGGAGAGTTGATTACGGATAAGGAAAATGTTTTTGGAATCTGACCCGAACACACATCACTGATAATTTTAATGCAATAAGTGGTAGTTTTTCCAGGTTCGAACGAACTTTATCCTGAGAATATGCCATAAACTTTCTTTCACTATCAGTGTGGACGAAGTTAACTGTCATCCGAAGTCTGAGTAACTAGAGAGAGGTGTGCAGTTTTTCGAAAAAGTTGGAAAAGATAGTATTCAGGGGAGATTTTTTATTTTATAAAGCACTTTCTCCTGTACTGTCAATTCCTACCCATGTTCATATCATGTCAACAGAATCATTCACTAAGTGAAGGTGTCGGAGGGTAACGCCCTTCATGGGAATCGGATGGAGTCTATGCATACATTTAAGAGCAAGTAGTCCATCCAATTGACTTGGAAGAATAAGCATTATTGGCTTTCAGACATGTTTTTCATTGGGTAAGCGTTAAGAATAAAAGAAAAACCTCCGGTATATGTGCAAACTTGTGTTGACTGGTGACAATCGATTATAACACATCTGTCGCAATCTCTGCTACCGATGAATTTGGGGGTTAAAATTACTACTGTTGCATCGGCGTCCTACAAAAATGTTAATTTGTATTTGTCCAATAGCTTACATTCATGCTTCCCGCGCCTCCTAAACCATTTCATAAGAATATAATAATTAATACAGAGAACCATTCGTGGACGAGCCCGCCCCTCCTTCCCGTGGTTGACAGATAAGTCGCGATCGTTTCTCGTTAATTTGAAGTGCGCCCCTCGCGCCTGAGATCTCCTATTAAAATTACGAGTGAACAGGCGTACATCGCCTTCAAATATACCGAGACTTTCGGCGGCTGGCGATGGAGATCAGTGTCAGATGCGGGAGCAACGCGCGCCGTTGAACTCGAATTTTTCGGAAGTACGTAAGGTTCGAGGACTGAGTCACGGGGTGGTCAGGGATGATAGCGGCGACGGCTCAATGAACAACCGGGCGCACGACCCTCGACGGCGCGGCGTGCGCCCCTCGACGATCGCATCTCGTCTCCGACGCCGATCCCGGCCAGAGGAAGGGAGGGAAGTGGGGGCAATTAAACCCGGGACGCGGCACGCTCACTGTAAGGGGACATCGCTTTTCTGAAGACGGCCTCTCCGTTCATTTTCGTTTTTTTAGATCCCGTCATCACATCGGGGATCGGAAGGCTGTCTTTCCAATCCCCATTGCCGTTGTTAGCATCATGCTCGAACCATTGTCGGCAACGGCTAGGTTTATCAAACCTCGGCTCGGTTTCTGGGTATAATCCGCTCCTATCCCCAAGATCACGGGGCGCGTGGCTCGGGGCGGAGGGATATCAGACGTTGGTCGTTTAATATGCGTGAATGTGGGATGAAAGATGAACGGTAATTTGATTAGTGGAGTGGTTGTTGGAAGAGGAACAGATCTTAATGAGATATGTAGAAACTATTGTGAGATTCAACCTTGTTTTCTTTCTAATAACAAATAAAGCATTTATGGGGAGTATGAAGAAACTTATTTTTTTAAACTTGATAAATTTTTCGTTAAAAACTTAATTTTTTAATATTCATTTTTGCATATTATTTCAACATGACCACCTGAAGATGATGTCCATTGTATGCTGAAACTAGGGTCGTGCAATGAAAGAGTTTACAACAGGAATTTGAAAAGTTTTCAAAGAAATGTTCTTGTAAATCATAGAGGAATTCCGCAAAGCCAGGCCCAAAGCATTGAAGGCAACCGGCTTAAGAAATAAAATTAAATAACAAAATGGAGTACAATATAAAAATGAATACACAATAAGAAGTGGTACGCCTTGCTGTACACAAGTTTTGAAACATTTTTTGATGTCTTTTTGAAAATTGAAGCTTTTTTTGTTGTCTATGTGCCCATTGGAGTACAGAATTTTCCAAATTTTTTTATTTGTTGCAACTTTAACAGCTTTTTGGCCGCAAAACGTAAATGCCGCCCTGATATGAAGGTCTGTTATTTCTTTCGCCGAACCTGCGCGAAAAAAGTGAATCCGACCGAACGAAAATTTATATTTTTCAGTGCGGAATTCTGTTAATAACGTTTTTTTCCGACTGGTCTAATATGCCGGCATGATGTGGAGTCTTATCATTTACGTCCCTAGAGCCATACGCGGGCACGATCTCGCGACAATTTTCATAAAGTTTATGCCTGAAGCGATGTTTTCCAGTTCTTTTTCATATTCTCGTTTTTCTATTGATCCGGTGTCACTTAATTCATGGTAATAACATGTCTTTTCCGGTGTATCTCCTCTGAATTCCATCCAATATCATAATTAGTGCTTTTCTGATGGATTCTTGTTCACAGTTTACGTAAGTTTTCGGGTAGCTTGATAATTAGATTGCGCCTTGCTGCTTGAGACACTCTTTTCCTCTCGCCTCGCATTGCTATTTCCAATTCCTCCTGTGTTCCCATTCACGTTTTCTCCACCGAAATCACGTCTTTCAACAGTAAGTTCGTACCTTCAATTTTTAGGATTTTCCTTCAACCCTTTGTGTTCGCGTTTCACCGAGCTCCCATTTCGCTCCCTTTGCTTCGGCTATTCATTATGACTCGATTCGCTTGTAATATGTAATCGCAGACTAATTTATGTACGGAAGCAGGATTTTGTAGAGCGGCTTCATTTGTCTCCGAGGACTTTAGATGCTTAAAGAGCCATTATAAATGCATGCAGCGTGCTTAAAATTAGAGATTCACCAGAGCCAAATTTCCGGCAATGTATAATCCAATATTTAAGCAAGCATAGTTTTCACCGAGTTCCTCCGGAAGGTATTTTGTTTCGCTTCATGTCTCCTCTTAATTCCCTTTAGTAATTTTAGCAATTGGGCGAACTCCATTGCTTCACCGCCGAGAGCGGAAGATTGCAGTGGGCGCGCGTCGCGTCTAAGGAAAGGGGTTAGGGAGAGGAGAATGAGATGTCTAACCCCGGGCTCAATTTCTGCCGTTTCGATGAAATTCGTCCGTTTGTATCGTGCGGGGAGTTGAAGTGGAGAGAGGGGAGCGGAAGACTCCCCCCCGGGAGGGGGACTCAGAAGGGTGGGGAGGTGCTGTGGTTTCGACGCCTCCTTTCCGACGTGCCGTTCCCTTTGCCGGGAAGTACTGCTCTTCGCATATAAGTGGGGATGATGAGATTTCCACTGAAGTTCCTCTCTCTCTCTCTCTTCCACTCCCGACACCCCCTCCCCCGTCCCGGGAATAGACCCCCTCTCGTTGTGGGAAGCCTGTGATGGCAGTCACGGCACCGTTGTGATCCCTCGTGCCTTTTAATGTGCACCAGTTGCTTTTGGCGGGGCGAGGAGGAGGGAATCGCGGTTAACATTCCTTCGATGAACCATAAAGTTGCTTGGAGACAGGCATCGGATTTTCAACTGAATTTTGAACGTTCACTTTCATAAACTATTAAGAACGTCATCTCGTAACTCATCCGGTCATCGGACTTAAATTAGCGAAAACAACATCTAAGCGATATAACTGAATAATAAAACAAGCCAAGTCACATTCAATAGTAAACAGTGATAATGATAATGCAATAGTGAGTCAGACAACGAAGGGATTGCAATTAATATTGAGTGATTGAGTGGACAATGCGAGAGGTAGGGAAAATTAATTAATCTCGAGAAAACACAACTAATGAGATTCTCGAGAAGTAGGAAAGCTAAGTCAAACGTTGAAAAAGGAGGGTATACACAGGACCAAGAATAGAGAATTTCATGTACATGGGCAATATTTCAGGGTAAAAGGAGCATCATAATAGGGATTCAGGAGAATCGCATTAACGAAAGAACCAGTTTGAAGAGGAGAATTGATGGCGGGTACCTTGAGTAAACATTAAAATAATAGTAAAGACTTTAATATGGAGCGTGGTTGCTATAAGGATCTAAGACCTGGTCTTTGAGTCAAGAGGAAGGTGCGGAATGGGGATCACTTGAGATGTGGGTGTGGCTGAGAACGGAGGAAATAATAATTAGGGCTGAGAGGAAGAAAAACACCAAGGTCTTTAATAGGGTGGAGGAAGAGAGGAAGTTACTGGGAGAAATCCGAAAAAGGCTGAGTAAGTGGATGGGAGAAATATTGAATGGCGGTCAGATGTTAAGAAGGCCGTGATAGAAAGGAGAAAGTTGGGCCGGCGGGGTAGAATAAGGAAGAGAGCTGGTTTTTAGACAGCATTAAGGCACGAAGAAGTTAGGAAGAAAAAATAATTTTGTACAATAAAGTGAAAGTTTTTGAAATTCTTGGAAATAAATTGTCGTTTGTGGCCATCAAGAAAACCTACCTGAAAATAGATAGAATACCTTCAATATATATATATATATATACGGGTATATATATAACCTGTATTTATATAACCATGCGGGTCGCGGTAGTCTAGGGGGTAGAGCGTTGGACTACTGACTACCGGGTTCGATTCCCGGGCAAGGCACTCTGGGCACTTGCAGCTCCACCCAAGCTAGTTGATTTTTCGGGTACCAGATCTTCCTGGGAAACCATAACCGGCACAGGGAAAGAAACTGGCCCCCCTACCCTGATGTGTGAATATTCACATGCCGTCGGGCTTGGTATATGGGTGAGCTCTACCATCACCAACTAAACCGACCTTCGGGTTGATTACTGTGTTTATGGTTATATATAAAACGGACATGCCATCGGTTTAGTAGGTGATGGTAGAGCTCACCCATGTACTAAGCCCGACGGCGGGTGAATATTCACACATCAGGATAGGGGGGCCAGTTCCTTTCCCTGTGCCAGCTATGGTTTCCCAGGATGATCTGGTACCGAAAAATCAACTCGCTCGGGTGGAGCTGTAGGTGCCCAGAGTGCCTTGCCCCCTTGCGTTGGACTACTGACCAGAGGGCAGTTTAAACGACAGTTCCATATACGAGTATATACATGTATGCTGAAGCAAATCCTCACGGATGTGAATAATAATTTAAACTTAGAAGCGAGATAGTACTGGCGAACAAAAACACCGAGAAACTCATCCAAATGAAACTCACACGTATTCCAAATTTTCTTTGGCCAAACCACCTTCCTCTGGTAAAAGAAGACTCTGTTCAGAACAGTTCTTTAGTTCCTTCTTTCCCTAGAGGAAGATGGTCTAGCTACCGAAAATTCGGAATATGTGCGGGTTTCATTTGTACGTCTCTGTTTTCTTGTTAGCTAGCACTATCTCGCTTCTCCGTTTCAAAATGATATAATGTATATGGAATCAGCACTAGTAGACAAAGACAAAAACACAGAAACACACAAAACACAGAAACACACAAAAAAGAGAAACTCACTGGGTATAGAATTTTTGGTGGTCTGCACCCCCTTTCTCAAAAAAAAAGGACAGAACTCATACGTGATCATCACACCTGCCATCCATTTGATTCTAAGCGATTTCCAAGATTTCCATCAAGATAGGAGGATCCATTTAAAGTTAGGTACACTTTTAAATCTGGGATACTAGATTCAAAACTCCCTCTAAATTTTACCTAAATTTACATACTTTTACGTAGGATTTTTACCTTCATCGTTATAAAATATGTGTTCTGACACTATTCCTTCATTCGCGCAATTCAACATCTGAATCGAAAGTTTTTTTTTGCAGCGTACCTGGGATAATGATGTTCGAAATGAGTCGCAGGAATATGAAACTGATGACATAGGATCGGTCTGAATATTTTTTGATACAATGTCTTTTAAGCACCTACCCAATGGTTTTCAGCCAGAGAACTCACGACCACTCATCTATGGATGTGATTATGTATCTCACAAAGATGGTTTCACTTTCACAAAAGCCGAGGGTTGTGGTACAAAGAGGCATGAGCATGTTTTCCTCCTTGTACGAATGGATTGGACATGACATAGAAATTCTTTGTATGCGTTTTTAGTTAGGGTATTAGTAGTTGAACTGACCATAATGGTTATGGGCGAAAAGAGAGAAAGATATGAGCCTGAAGGTTTTCCTCTCCTTTAATCTCCCTCAGGTCCATCTGAGGTCCAGTTTCATCATGAACGGCGTCTGCGTCCGCTGGAGAGGTTGGGTAGACCTGGAACGCCTCGATGGAGTCGGGTGCCTGGAGTACGACGAAGAAAAGGCTCAGGTGAGCATGATACTTCCGGCTTAATCGAAGCTTTTACCCTGCCCTCTGAAAAGATTTCCGGGGCCAGGCTGCCGTTGGTGGTCTGTAAATTCCCATTTTTACGGGTAATCCTACAAATCCCTTGGGCTGGGGGAGGTTAGAGGAGGACGAGAGTGAATGGGTCTAGGAAACCATGTGTAATTGTTTTGGATGTTCAATCAGTCCCCTCTGAGTGAGAAACTTTTTTGAATTGATATAGCAAATTGTAATTTCTTGGGGAAAATCAAAAATTAAAAGGTGATCGATAGTATTTTTGCTTGTATGAGCAAATAAATAGTATAGGAGAATAAAATTAAAAGGTTCCGTTTTCCTCAGCTGAAAAAGAATGATCATCTTAAGTTTCCTAGTTAAAGGGAAAATTCAGTTTTTTGTTCTCGTGATAGTATGAATTTGGCAGTTCTTGTTGATGAACAAAGCCGAGAATTACACAGTATTCAAGGCAGATTTACCATTTGCAAAATGTTGGCAGTATTCTCCCAGTGTGCATGCTAAAAAATGTATCCACGGGTATCTTCCCTAAATAAGTGAAATTCTTGTTACAATTTCTGGTGATTCTTCTCAAATGTATCCATTTTTCTTGGACATCCAATTCCTGTATTCAGTTCACTGGGTGGCGTTTTCATTCTAAAATATTCATTCCTCAAATCTTTGAAATTTTCATGATCATTGAGTATTTATTAACACGTATATTTCTTTGCGTATTGTTTTTTAAATGTTCTGTCGAGTCATTAGAATTGCTCTCACCCATTCGCTTAAATGATGAAGTTATGAGTGACTCCAATAGGTTATAGGTTAATGTTACTTTCAATCATGAATTCAAGTCTCTGTCGCCACAGTATTGTGGCAAAATTTATCCTAAATATGATGCTACAGATTCGGTTATTCGCGTCATTCATATCCAAGTATTTCTGGTCTCCATTCCTGGATCTGGGATTGAATTTTCAAACTATGAAAACATTTTCAAAAGTAAATGTAGGTAAAAACTTGAATAGCAAGTACCTAAAGGTGACATATATGTGATAAAACAAGTCGTAACGCAATAGTTGAGTTAAATTTACCAAGTTATTTTCGATTCCTCAAGATGTTATTTCACGAGGTTGATCCCGATGCCACTTAAAATGACAGTACTTTGTTTAATTCATGCATAACCTGTGTTAGGAGCATTAAAAAAATTGCTAAGTAGGCGAATACATCTCATCTGAGCACTTAAATCTCAGCTTAAGAATTGCCTATGAAGGCGGGATCTAACCCGTGACTACCAGATCGTCCGGCTGAGTTACCTCCGAAACTGACGAATTACGAGCCCCTAGATCACTGCCCCATCTTCGGAACTACCTGATTAACCGCTGATCAAAGAACAGGTTAATTGTTTGAAGTCAAATCTGTCGTGCGATGGGAAAGAATGTCATCCTCCAATTCGCCTGATTTTGCAGACGAGTAATTGCAATAGGTAATATATGTGTAACTGTGAAAATTTGAAATTTTCTGCTAATAATTATTTTAGCGCATTGCAATTTGAATGCGAATGTGCTGGGTGCAGATACCCCGAAGGAAACCTTTGGTGTGTGATCTCCGTGAGGGGAAACTAATGGTGTGTTCAGTCAACCAACCACAAGCCGAGTGCAGTCTTTGACTTAAGGTTGGATTCTCATTATGAAATGACTTGTGACACTGGACAGTTTTTTCTCTCCAGGTTGAAGACATGATGCTCCGGGAGCAACTGGAGCATTACAACCAGCGGTTGAGAGACCTCGAGGAACGGCAGCGCGCCTACCGGAGTCAGCAGGCTGAGATGGAGGTGGAGGTCGGTGGTCAACTGTGGGTCAGCGGGTGAGACGGACCGTACGCCCTATGAGGGACACAAGAGGTCATGTGGAGCCGACGCCGGAGGCGGAAAAACCCGGTGCGCGGTGGAACAGGAGAGTGCGGGAAATTCTCCGGGGGACGCCATCTTGTGGTCGCAGATTGCGCCGTGTGCGCAAGGACGATCTTGTGTGCGAAAGTGCAGAACCCGAATTCGTTACCAGCTGTGTATATCGATCGAGAGAGGACTTCATCGTTTTCGTCTGTGTTGTGCAGTGCGTTTTTGTTTTTTTTTACTATCTGATTTCGACAGTCTTATAACCAAACGTATGTGGACACGAATTTTGTCGAGGATAGTCTTGGATTTGTTACATAAATAATTTAAAAATAAACCACTTCGATGATACTGTGTCTGTACCCATTTGTTCAATCTCCCTTTACATTTCCATCCGCTCGATCACTCTTGGTCGTGAGATTTAAAACGCACGATCTTAAAGCTCTAAAGGAAAACGCTCGTGGTTTTCATTTCAGTCAATCAGAGGCAATCTTGATCTTTGATCTTGTTTGTTGTTCTTGCGATCCAAAGGAAATATCATTGTCCAGTGTAGCGGTTCTGGCAAAAAGCCTAAAGAGGCAAATGCTTCAAAGCTTCAAAGAGGCAAAAAGGCATCTCTTCTGTGGTTATACTATATTCTTGTCATTTCCAACACGAAAACTCTTGCATAGGAAGAAGAGTACCCCTTCATCAGTGATACCCCTCCCCTTCATAAGTGTACCCCCGTCACAAGCCCTTACGGGATATTATGTAGATGTAAATTGTAAGTGAAAGAGAAGCTGAAGGAAAAGCTTGTAGGGAACACATCTTGTTCGAAATCGTTCAATTCTGACACATACTAACTATACTTAGTGGCATGGAAAACCTGAAACGTCCAAGTGGACAAAAAGACATGGAAAACACTAAGGTAGCTAGGATATCAATGATAGGATTCACCCTATTGGAGAAGTAAATTTCTGTCCAAATCGGCTGAAATTATCAATCAACCATGACACGGTTGCTGGAATTCCTCTTGCACCTATTCCTCCTTCATGAATGCCTAGTATAATCATAAAGTAGAGAAGCATACAGTTACTTCGCACCGACATAATTTGAAACTTTAAGTAACCTTAAAATTTCCATGATTGATTTTCAGGATAAAGTCATTGCAATTCTACGAGGCAAAGATCCTGTACGCAGCGAAATTAATTGCTATTGGATTTCTCTTAACTTTTTGATAAATAACGGAAAGTTTTGAAAATTTGGCCATATGAAGCCACAGTAAAATTGTTTATCTCTCTCAACAAGCGTATCTGTCAGATCCTAATTAATTGAACATACACATTGATTCTTGGCTTGCTGAATCTGAAGTTTCTCCTAAACTCACACTCAACTTCAACCAGGCGACGTATTCAATCTACGATACATTTTTTTGGCAGCTATATTATTTATAAATCTAATGATTACAGTTGTTGGGGAATAACATTGGAAAAACAGTTCCCAGTAATTCTTACGCTATTAACAGCGGCAATGAATACATGCATACGTGATGGTATGGTACCTCTGCGAGGAAATATTTTTTTGGACTCCCATTTTTGTTCTTGTGCACATTTCCGTCAGTGTACAGTTCAATGTAGGATGGTGGGTGAATTTGTGGGGAAAACACATTTAATATTTTTCGTTTCGTTACCTCATAGCGGGAAATGGAACGTGGTCCATCGAGTGGAGCGCTGATCGGATTGCTCGGGTACGATTCCGAGCCTGGACTCTTAGACATTGTAAAGCTTCACCCAAACTGTGATATTTCTGGTACCAAATTTTCCCGGGAACCACAGACTGTAGGGTTTATTTAGTACGAAGTGAACTTTGTTTACTCTTACCATAAAATCAACCTTCGGTTTCAAGGTTTAATTACAATGGTTTTGGATACCTCAAAATACTAGTCAAAACAAACATTGATATACATACTACATTAAACTTCTGGTTAAGGTCTTATTCTGGCTGAATGCCCTTACAATATCTTTGTAAAATTAATGAAGCCACAGAATTAAAGTCATGTGACAACTTTTTAACTTTCAAACTAAAATCTCATCTCTTTTCTCGAGACAAGACTGTCTGTCATTCCTCATTGGCAAATGATGGTTAGAACCATCGGGGAGAACGATTTGTAGCAATTATATTCAGAGATAGCCTGGGATAATTTAAAGATTAATTTGATTTATACCTGATGTCATGTAAATAAAATAATGTACATTCGGGACAATTTTTATTAATGCGAGTTGATCCCTAAATCTATTTCAATCTCCCTCTTGCTGAATCTCTATATGCAAATATTTTCTATGGGGATGAAATGACGATGAATGAAAACTCCTGTCGCTATTAGAAAATTATCTGAAATCAGAGTTCAGTATATTACTGGGTAAACTAGGATGCCCCATAGAGTTTACATCATAACTCATGCCATCACACCAAGTTTCCGAAATAAATGGAAGTCTTCGTGCATTATTCTATCGCCATATAAGATACTTATCCTGATCGTTCACCAGTTCATATTAGGTAATAGCGTTTTCAAAAGATAATTCCATTTTTGTAACCTTTAGAAAATGAGATGAGACTTTCAAAATATTTTTGGTCTGACCAGTTGTATGTAACAACTGGCCATCCGTAAGAACGTTAAGAGCAAGCTTCGAATATTCAGGGCGCTCGGGATGATAAAAAGGATTCCAACACCTCGGAATTGTGTAACCAAGAATTTACGGGTCAAAACGATTACAGTGGTAATTCAATGAGCTGGCGGGTGCAACCGTGTCTCACCACACACGCCCCAACACTCGTGTCGGATCCTCTCCCAACAGTGGGACATAACCCTCACCAACCCGATCCTTAAATTCAGGGTTTCGAGTCCTCCACTGCTCAAGGCCTTGGAGTACCGTTTATCCCATCATGATATCTGGCTAATGCTTTGGGAAAATATAATATACGTTTTTTCTTCCACGGGTCTCCGAGAATTTTCCCACCGAGGAGGGAGACCTTCCCTCTCAAGAGAGAGAGAGAGAGAGAGGAACCATTCATTCTTTTTCTTCGCCTCTCGAGAGGAACTATTCTTTGAACCGCACCCGTGTGTGTTGGTATACATCCGAAGGAGAGAGGCGTCTCAATGTGTCGACGTACGAAAAAATCCCCCTGCCCTTCCTACCCAAAACCATCAATTTCCATGAAATAATACCCGTCAAACTTTTTTTTTCTTTCACCCTTGGTCCGTCTACGCCTCCGCTTCTCGTGGGCGCAGTAGCGAACACAAGGGTCCGCTGACAATGGCGGGCGGGGTAAGGAAGGAATCCCGTTTCCGCGCCCGGGGCAGAATTCCTCCCGGGCGCTCCAGATCCATTGCACCGACGGGGCATCAAGCAGGCAGCGGGGGGGGGAGGGGGGGGGGGAAGTAGGGAGATGGGATAGGTAGGGATGAAAGAGGAGAGAAGGAAAGAAGACAGAGCTCTTTATTTTCCGTATACACACACGCACGCACACATACGCAGGCGAGCACAGTCACAGAAAATCGGCGTCAACACGGAAGCATGGGTTTAACTCGGTCAAAGGAGCGCTTAACTGCGAAACGTATTCATTCCGTTCGAGTGGGCGGGTTTTTTGGGGGGGCGGAGAGGGAGGGTGGAGGGGGGGTGAGTAAGGTGACGCAGGTGGGCGACCCGGGGTATATTTACGGGCTCCTGCGGGCCCAACAAACGGACAAACGGGGATGGTAGGAAAAGCCGATCTCGTGACTGGAAATCCGATGAATGTTGAATGGTGAGGGAAGGAGAGAATATGGGTAGGAGAGGAGAGGGTGTGAGAGTGGGGGGAGGAGAAATGGACGATCTCCTGGTTGGAGGAAGGAAAGACGAGGAATCCGCGGGAGGAAGAGGAGTACTCCGCCGGGCCCAGGAACACGCCCTGAAGGACTCCTGCGGATCCCAGGGAGAAAGGTGAGTGAGCGGCTACCCGAGACGAATCGCTTCTTTGGCGACTATTTACCCAATCCTTTATTTGCCGAAGCAAACATCCGCTCATTTAAGTGACTGAGTGTCCCTCCTTTTTTTGTGCCAAAGTTACCACCAGTTCGGACCATTATCCCGAGTTGATTTCTAAAATGAACTCAACAGTAGTTATTCTTTCCCAAATCTAGGTCCTAACCAGGAGTTGATTTGACTAAATTGTTTAAGAAGTTTTTCAGTACACATACTATAACTCGCTAATGTTCGTTTCCACAACATTGTCATCAGTTTAGTTTTGTTCTGTGTAGTTTCAGTTACTGAATAACTTAAAAATTACGTATTTTGTTTAGCTTACAAATATCCAGCTCCACGAATCTTCCTTTGGTTCAGTATCACTTACTTGACTAACGTTTCTCATCGTCACCGTCAGACCTAAGTTTGTTTTTACAACGCGTACTACTCAAGTCTTATAACCGAAAAGATCATCTTGTCAAAACATATCTTCTCTTTGAGGTCGGTCACCATTTATTCCATGTATCTCATCGGTGGTGTTCTTCTGCAATGTGCACCGTTCAATTTTCCCTCAATGATAGTATTCATGAGGTAATGGTTTCTAAAAGCTCGATAAATAAATTCTTTATCATTAGTTAGGAAATTCGAGCATGTACTAAACACGAATAATCCCATCAATTCAAATCCATTGATTCCTGGTTTGATGGGAATATTTTCGGCTAACCATCTATAAGAATTGATTTCAGATTATAGCTGATGTTCCTGCGTGGATTGTTAGCAGTGGTTAAATGCGGACACTAAGGGTTAATCTTAAAGCGGATCTAAGGGTTCAGGCATTAATCTTTGAAAATGAAAACACATCTATAATGTTTAGTAAATCCGAACTAGGAAATTAATTTAGTACCATTCACTCTCATCCGTAATAAAAATTTCGTGACGCATATGCTGAAGAATATGCGAGTCCGCTTCGTCAGATGGGTAGAAGGAACATACAATGAATGACAATTGTAATTTTTCCTACGTTAGATGCGTTCAGAATATAAAACAAGTATTTTTTTATCCAACTGAGTAACTGTTACTTAAGAGATTGGTAACAAATAAAAATATTAGCCAGATTTGTAAAAAATTGTCAGAAAAAAGTAAGGGTGGCGGTAATAGCGGTGAAAATGGTATCTCCAATGGAGTCTTCCTCGAAAAAGGATGGAAATGAGAGAGTATTTCGAAGGTCACCACGCCTAAAGTCACTTAGGACACCGATTTTTGGAACCAACACGAAATTGGCAGATGAGACAACTGGAATCGAATGAGAGAAAGAAATCCCAAAAATGCTTTCCCTTTTTCCTTCCTCTCCCTTTTATTCCTATATCCCTTACCCATCCCACCTGGTGTTTGCAACGCTGCCGCACACCTTTTTGGTGAACCGCGGAGTATTTTTGAAATTGTAGCAATGACAGATTCACCAACTTTCTTCCCACGCACAGTCAACGACTTCTATGAAACGTAGGTTCAATGCTAACAATTTTCCGAGCATAAAGATAATTCATCATCATCCCTGAGGACGATGCACGAGTCGAGCATTCAAACGTCGGTCATCATGGAACCCCTGACCCGGTTGAAGACCCGAGAAAACTTCACCATAAAGATAATTGCAACCTTCCATTTACGAGAAGACATCATAATTACCCACGATGGCATTTTAACAGCCAGCTCATTAACACGTCCTTCCATACACCGCCTTAGTGGCTTGTATGGATTAAGGTGGACAATACTCTAGTACATAATTATTTGCAAATGCATCTAACTCGTGTCACGAAGCAACTGAATACAATAATCGCTCAAATAACTTATGAATTTTTATATAAAAACGATATTTTTAAAACCTGGTGAACGATTATTCAATGAAAAGTCATGTAGGGCATTGAGCATCGCACCGACTTAAACGAAGAGCGACTAATTACTATCGCATCAACTGGGCACTTGCATAATTTTGTCTAGGTCTGAAATAATAATAAAAAAGATTTACGTTTTCACATTTTCTGAAAGCACCAATCAACTGCCGTCAATCTACTAACTCATCGATGCGATGGAATTCATGCGAATATCTGAGGGAGGAGCGTATTTACCGTGGATATTTAAAAAACTGACCCGATGATGGTCGAATAGTTTGCATCTGGCTTACCGAACTTGACCCTGGCGAATTTTGAGAGGTGAGAGGAGGACAAAGTGCGTCCCTAAAGTGTGTAAACCGGAGAGTCTGCGGCATTGTCCCCGACTGCTGAGGTGTGACGGAACGGTCCTTGGAGGCTGTCATCGCCAATAATTTCCGCCGCCGTAGCAGGGGCTCCTCCTTCCCCCCCCCCACTCCCCCTGAGGCCCGAGAAATTCCCTTCCTGAAAGCACTGGTCACCCTCTGCAAGATTGACGGCGGTGACTTCTGAACGGAGTGAATGACAGGAAGGGAGGAAGGGAGTCCAGCGGCGGTGGCGTGGACTGAACGACGCGCTGTCCCTGTAAACGGCTCAATTTCCGAACCGATACCCCTCGAGCGAAATATTTTTCCGTCCCATTCTCACTCGATCCGTTCGGTGAGTGGTTTTCTTATTTTTCACCTCCCCGGTTTTCTGTATTTTGGCAGCCTGACGTAATTCCCAGTTGCCTGCAAGCGTCGCTTGACGACGCGTCGTTAAATTGGGAGAGGGGTCACCTTTTGCTGGGAAAACAATTGAGTCTATCACGGGGAAACGTGGTCGAATCGTAAGGCAAAGAAGTTGTAAAACAAATGAAGAAGGCCAGCGCAAAGACTTATGCTGTTAAGTGCTCAATTTTTGAGAACGGGTACTTACGTGTTCTTACTCAATTTTTTTATTTGTACTCTTCTACTTACATATAAACTGTATCGCGAACCGCCGCTAGGACGTGTGGTGGGGACTGTTGGAGCACTTATGCATAAATGAGCTTATAAATAAATTATTATTAATCATTATTCTACCGGGAAAATATGGGTTTTTGATGGGCCTCGGCGTCACCCTACCGTACTCCTCTAAGTGCTACCTCACACAATAAAAATTATCCTTTAATTCCATACTTGATATTACAATAACTCATTCACTGTCCTTTTTTCATTATCAGAACTCTACACTCTAGGAAAGCCTTTGACAAGGTCTCTCACGGGATATTGATTCATAGATATGTCAACGAGTAAAAATAGCAAGTGTTGCAATTTAATGCATATTAGTGGATGACTGAGTTAAAAGTTACCCTTGCGGTATCTCTCGTAGTTAATTGAATTAGTTTTTTGAGTTAAAATATAGGCCTGGCAACCTTCGATTTTGTTATTCTTGCGTATCGTGCAAGGTAAGACCGAGTACTTGGATCTGTCGGTGATGGTGTCTATTTCTCTCTTATATTATCCCGGTAGTCAAATCTGCCAAAATAATTTAGGATCATAATACGTTATTACCTTGGTGTCACATTGTTGCATCTGTATAATTTACTGGCCAGGATGATTACCCCCCCCCCCTTAAGTGACCAATTAAAGGCATGGGTCCAAGCATGCGATTCACCGCTGCTGACTCGATGTGGACTAAGGGCCTAGAGTAGTGATAACTGATAACTAAGTAGTGGCGTGGGTGATATCAGCGCTGCTGACTCGCTATCCGAGAGGACAGTTGGGCTGGGCCCCTCTGGTTGGAAGCACTACAGCAGTCGGGGACTCGCTATCCGAGAGGACACTTGGGTTTGAAATCCGAGAAGACCTTTGGTTGGAAATGCCAAGCGGCACCAAGGGGATATATAAGAATATTACTGTAAACTCTGTTTTCCAGTATTAAATCGGGACCGCCGTTGTACTCCCTTTTAGTTCCTTTTATTTTCCCCCGTCTCTATCGACGAACACCTCTCCGCGTCACCACCCACCAAACTCAAGCCCCCATTTACCCTTGAGGCAGCCACTCGACTCGTGGGGTACTTTCTCGTGTCGCCAATATCCCCTCGAAGACGCGGGGATACGACAACATGTAAGCTCGTGTGTTATGTACTACAGGTCTAACTTACGTCTTGCCTAATCTCTTCAGAACTCCAGAAGGGTTCCCAAAACGGGTGTATATTTACACTCGTAACAAACGAGGAAATCATTTGTTTAATGGAAATTGGTATTATTTTGAAAAGTAGTAATGCATGGAAATATGGGAAGGAAGACTCATTATATACCTTATAATAATGGTATTTCACAAGCGGGAAATAATTCAATGTATGTGATAAGAATTTTGCTGGAGGTTACATAACTATTGTGTGGGACCAAAATTTCCATCACTTTATGCGTTTAGGAGAAGTTAATCTTTTGTGTTGTTATCGCTTACATTTTTTTCATGGACGGAACGTAATGTGCTTAGTATTTTTTTGAAAAAGAATTGCATATTGCATGATTTCAATTCATTGCGTACGAATTCAACTTTTTTGTGATCATTCAATGGTTCTAGATGATTTTCGCATTTTAAACTAACTGATTTGGCTGTTTACTAATACGAAAGAATAATCACTACACTCCCATCTTGAAAACCACCTCTCACGTTTGTAAACTGAGACGATGTTCTCAAGATTTCAATTAATAATTGAAAAAAATGCAAGCAAGTAAAAGTAAAGTCGTTATTGCGGTTTTCGAATACCTCTGTGAGTTAGTACCTCTACAGATAAAAATGGAAGAATCTCTTTCCAGATAGAATGGGGCATTTGGGAGGGATTCCCAAGGAAAGGAGATAATTTACTCTCTTCTATTATGACCGTAAACGTGTGCGCCAACTCGTTTGGTCTTTTTCATCCTGTTTATTGTAGAGCATCACGATTGTATCGAAATTTCAGCATAAGTAATACCTCGTTTGTTAGTATGATTGCCCCCCGCTGACGGAGCACACGAGTGTAACCTGAGAGTATTAAAGGAAGGCTAAGCTTTCACGTGATATCTAGACCTGCTGGAAGGAGATTGCATGCCGAGCGAATTAAAATCACCGTGTCCATTTTAAATTGCAATCTGGGTTACCTTCTTTCACTAAAGCCTCCTTTAAAAATGTACGCAATTCTTTAAGATATGGAAATTGAAACCATAGAAGTTCCCACTCACGTGTGTGGTTAAGTTATTTTTTTGAATATTCTACCAGGTGTCGCCATGCATTAGTATATCTTATTAAAATGAGATTAGAGTAAATAAGGATGGTCAGAAAAACAGGGACGCAGTATCCAACAGCGGGACTGATTTATCCCGAGTTTTTTAATGTTACAAATGCGTTATATTTTACTTCTCTGCTGATATGTCTACACGTGTTAATTTTGTAAGTCCTATGTTCAATGACGTTTCTCCATCTATTACGACAGTCATGCTGGTGATAATGAATGACAAATTCTGTATGAGACAATTTAATTCCACACTTCTCCGTTGAAATATTTTAGTCCGCCATTTCGTGGCAAATTCAATTCCAGCAACATAAACGTTTTCCCGTAAAAAAAAACAACTCCATAGAATGTAACCTAGTGATTTTCGAGAATGAAGGAATATTAAAATTTCAGGGAGGAAGTGAGATATGTTTGATTACTTAAAAAGGTACATAGATATTGTCAGAAGTTTCCAGCTTCCCAAAGTGGAACGACATAAATATATCGACTCACGAAAAAATCTAATTGCATGTGCTAAAATATTAATTGGAATGCATTTAGGTATTAAGTCAAAGGAGCGTGAAAGAGGAAGGGATGTAAATTGTGAAAATACTTTGGCAACAAATGTTTACGGCACAGTATTAAATCTTACGCTTTCCAGTGCAGATCTTGTCATGGATTATCATGCGAACTCGTTATGTTTTTCGAGCTCAAACGAAACTGGCGAGAGTACTTTCAAGTACACATTTCCACGGCCAAAAAATCACGGTCGTCTCCCGGCAAGAAAAAACGAACGCCTACGGCTGCCCCCGTATTAAAATCCATTATGAGAGACACGGGAGGAGATCTGTAAAAAAAATACGTGGAGGATGAGATGGGAGGGAGATGAGCTTAGGAAACTGAGATGGAGGACCGAAAGGTGAGGAGAGGAGGTGGCGAGAGGATTTGAAGACGGCGTTGAAAATAGGCGGCAAGGGGCCGTGGGTGAGGGGAGGGTGGGAGAAGGCAAGGAGGAGATAATAGGCGTCTAGAGGGAAAGGGGGGGGAGAGTGTTGAGGGATTGAAAAGGAAAGCACTTCAGAATATGGACAAAGGTGTAATACGCATAGAAGAGGACTTAAGAGGGGCGACTGAGGGGGAGGGGGAGGAGAGCGGGAAGGGAGAGAGCATTATGCCGAGGGAGTGGGGAAGGGGAACGAACGGCCCTTTGCGGGGCCACGCCGGGCGCGGGGCGGAAGTCTTCGCAAGAGGGGCCCCTTATCCCCCCTCTCCCTTGTTTGCCCGCTGTCATTGCATTATTGGCTCATCATTTCCGCGTGTCTCTATTTCCATGCTCCGTCCCAGGGCCCGGCCCCTCGGGCCACAGCCTCCCCTCCCCATCCTCGTCAACTCTTAGGTCGCACCCCCGGGGGCGCTCCCCGCGGTGGGGGTCCACTTCTACCGGGCTCTCGACCGGCATCCACAGGGGGTGCTGAGGGTATGGTGTGGGGGTCTGTAAGGTCACGGGTCGGCTGGCGGCGCGGTTTGAGGGGGGGTTTGGTCACGGAGGAGAGGCGGGCGGCTTGAAGTGGGTGAAGTATGGAGCGGAGAGGGTGTGGATAGGCGAGGAAGATGGCGGCGGCAAGAGATTTGGGGGGAGGGGCTGGGACGAAGTCTTATATGCCGGGTGATATTGAGACCATCATGCCCCCTGTTTCATCTCAAGCAAGGGTGCGACGGAGTGCCGACCTGCCGGCCGTTTCCCTTTCCCGGGAAAGAGATTGGAAGAGGTAACTTGTCTTCCGATCAACACATGGATGACGGATTTGTAAATCTGTGGGTTATGAGATGCATTGACTAGATGTGATATTCTTTTCGAATCTACCTGGTACGAATAATTTTATGGGACCGATATATCCCATATTGTAAAAAACTATCGCCCACATGACGATACTGCCAATGTGAAGACCTGGACGAGAAAGTCGTTACACCGTATCAACCGTGCGGACGATATGAACTATATGGTCAACTAGAGTGACATTCTGATATATTCTAGAGAAGAGAAAGATACGGCATCAGTCGTTAACGCGTAAGGTTATCGACTCATGTAATCGATATCGACATACGATATATATAACATCGATACACGTAAGGTAATTGATGGTGATATCGATATACACGATTTGTATCGGCATGTCGCTATTTCGTCACCTTCCCAGCATTTATTATATGTCGAAGGAAGATTTTGAAAAGATTACATGATATGCCATTGAATTTATTGTGTAAGATCATAAGAATAAATAGCTCTCACAATTTGGGCAGTAATTCTCTCAGATTTAAAACACTACTCACACGTGGGGTAAATTGTCCTCGATCACCCACCCCTCCCCTCCTGGAAAGGAAATAATTTTGGAAAGACCTCCGTCGCGGACCTAAGTGTCAATAAAGCAGAATTCAAATTGGGAGGTATTAAATCTCCCCCTAATATTTCTCCCAGTGCGCAGGTTAAGGTTGAACTGTGATGGCGTGGTAGTAATAGGCACATTAAAAAAATATAACCAATATGCCATATAATTATAGACAAACTAAGGGGTAATTATATTTTTTGTGTGATGAAGTAAGGATGTTTTATCCAAGGCTTTAACCAGGGTTTAATAGTATCGCTATGTAACCCAAATAATTTTTCCATTTTGATTTTCCTTCTTTTATTTTATCTTTTAGAGAGAAAAAGAAAACGATGTGGTTTTTTTTTAATATGAGGAGTTAAAAAAGGAAGTTGCAAGGTGAAGTTCGAAAGAGGAAGGAAGAATAAATGGGGGAGATATTGAAAGTTAGTGGGGAGTTGATAGCTGTAATGAGAAGGAAGAACGTTGGGGAACTAGGGAATAAGAAAGAAGAGAAAGGGATTTTGATTATTGCCTCTCGAGGCAGGCGCTGTCTCATAAATCCTGAATTTCAGTTACGAAACGAAACTTACTCTCTCTTACCAACTTCTTCCACACAGGTCTACCCTTGCATGCATATTTCTTCCGGCTCATCCGTAATTATTCATAATTCCTTTTCTGTTTCTGTGACTCTTATGTTCCATACCTCCAAACTCCGCGACCCTATTTATTCATGATATACTTAGCCTTACCATTCATCTATCAAATCATTTACCCATGTCTCATATATCTGTTTGGTCATTCGACTCCTATCAGTTCTATAAACGTCACCAAACCAACGGAGCCACTTCTTTTCATAGTTTACGAATGGGACGATTTCAAGTTTATTTTGAAGAACTGCCCCTCACGGAAGAATTATAAGACAATTAAGACCAGTCAATTTTATCTCATATCCACGAACTAGGTTTTGTCAGAGTGTCTGCTGAGGATGTCAAAATGTGGCGTAATCAATGTCGTGGCTGTGGAATAAAACTTCTTGGTAAAGAATTTTTCTTACTATTTTTCCTTCCATATTGACCACTGTCTAAAAGGAACATGATTTCGTCATGGCCACCGTCTAAAACGAACATAATTTTCTGACTTATTAATTTCTTATCCTATCTCTCCTAATTTTACCGCAATCGCTTCTCGGTGGTGACATAGTACCACTATTCATTCGCCATCGCTTCTATACAATAATGCTAGTTAAAAAAACAAATATGTAATACTTCTACAGTCTGAATCAAATATCTTCTATGGCAGAGTCAAAATCCCATGGACGTAAATATTTTCCATATTTATCAATCATTGTATCTAAGGAAATGAGTTAATCGACAAGGGAGTGCGACTCGCATTTATATACATGGTGTAGGAGGATTTGGAACCATCCCAAGGAAGCGGTGGCGGAGTGGCTATGTCCCAGAGTAACGTACCAGAATTCACGGGTAGTTCTTTCATTGTATCGAGCCAAAAAAATTTCCGAAACATTCGTCACCAATCTTTAGTGAGCAGTCGGCCATGGGAAGTGTATCGGAGATCCAAGACATTCGGTATATCTCTCGAGAAACTGTAGTCGCTTCGTGGCGGCTCAACTACCCGAGTCCATTGAAGGCTCGACCGAAGAGTAGTATACCGTGGGGATGAGGTGTCCCTCCTTCCTTCCTCCCTTCCTCGAATCCTCCTCCAGAAGGAAGGGGCCTCTCGGGCGAGCGAGAACATACCGCCGGGAGCCTCCGGAAAGGGCTTCGGGATTATAAGAGACGCTGAACGTCGCGACGCGAGATAAATGCGCTTCCCTTGACACCATCGCGTGGAGTTCGTGGATGGGGTTGGAGCGTTCCTCCCTCCCTAACCGCCCATCCCCCTTGCTTCGTTCGGGTACTCCCCTCGTCCGAGAACCGCTGATGTGAACATCTACATCTGCGTGGTGCCATCCAAGGCACCGCTAGGGTGTTTGGCAGGGGAGTGATTCCACACCGGGCATGGAACAATAAACCTAGATTTATTTTCCAAATTTTTAGGGGTTAATTGAGAGGTTTTACAATTTAAATGATCCAAATAATTCGTAAAAACAGGTTTGTGATCAACAGAGTATTTTAGTTTCAAGTGCACATGGGTATTATCTACTGGCATAAACCACGTCAGGAAATGAGTTAGGCTAATTGATCAGTGCATATACGATTAACTGCGATCGAACACAATTCCTTGCTTGTCTTCGATGGTATTCAGTCTGGGCGCGTTATCGATATTTACGCAATGGATAATGTTTATTCTACCATTATTGTCCTTAAGATTGAACGATAAAAAATTCAAAATAACATGGTTCCTATCGTACCAGGAAACATTTGGAGTGAGGTCACAATAACCGTCATCACTAATTCTGATGCAGGGCAAAATTGCATTTTGCTTAACAACAATGATAGCATGCATGTGAGGATTCCCGATTTTCTCTCAATCGTTTATCGGTGGAAAAGGTGTTGCACCGACAAGTATCATCACCCAGGCATCCGTGACTGAGCATTCGTATCTACCAGTCCACTGGCACAACACGCCGTTCTGTGTGCACGACAATTTCTCTTAACAAAATTCTTGTTGCTCGTAAAATTTACGTATTCTACGATCTTTGTAATGATTCTTGTGCTCTGGAGATTCGTAATCGATCGTTCGAAGGGGAATTTTGATTGGTTCGTTTAATTTCCCATAATTTACCCACCGAATCAAACTAACACGCATGAAAAATAATAAATAGCCCTCAAAAAACCCGCAATTCAAACACTTGTTATTTTCACGTTTTGAAAAAATTAAATTTAATCGAAATTCCTCTTCCAAGAATTTTATTAATTTATTTCAAATACATTGCTATTCGGCCAACGGCAAGGGAGCAATGGATCATTTAACCGCAGGAGCTCACACTCCCCCCCAGGTTAGTAGAAATTCGTCAAGTGTCGGCTCCCGTAGACTTATTTATTTGTCCTCAAAAATTGTCGTTTCGGGCAAATGTGAGTGCCGCATCCATCCCGGTCTGGTCCAGGTCCCCAGGGGGGTGCGAGTGTGTGGCGGGGTGGGGGGGGAGTGGAGGCGTGCACCCTCGCGTGCGCGCCCTTTGGGAAATTTACGACGCCCACCCCCCTTTCCTCGCGCGTGAAATACGTCGCCGGGGCGTGTCCTCCCCTGAATGGCGGAGAGGGGAGAGATGGGAAGACCGGCCGCACCGCCCGCCTGGCTGCTGCGTGCCCCGGGTCCATTTCGTGTGCGGACTTCGCGCGTCCGACGGGCGGGGAGGGAGTCGGGTGCACGGACGTGGGGGGGGGGAGAGTCGGAAAACGGGAGTGAGAGCCAGGTGAGCACCACGGTTCGTGATGTAGGAGTGTTCCGAGGGACTTCGGAAGAAGGAAGTCTTCTAAGGAAGGGGGCAATGAACAAACCGTCTCGCATGCCTCCTGCTGGATTGCCCACTCTCCTTCCGGCAGAAGCACTGCCTCGTACATACAGGGTTCGTCCGGAAAATAAGTGTACTGAGCTCAGGAAAAAAAATTTATTACACTTTTACATATCTTGAGCTAATATTTCTCAAAATAGGACCCTTGTGAGTCGATACACTTGTTCCACCGGCGTTCCCATTCCTGGAACGCTCCCGCGAAGGCATCATCGGGAACCTCTCGAAGACACGTCGTCACGGCCTCTTTGACGGCGTCCAAAGTCCCGTATCGCGTTCCTTTCAAACTCCTCTTTATCTTCGGGAACAGAAAGAAGTCCGGTGGTGCCAAGTCCGGGCTGTAGGGCGGATGCGGCAGCGTTGCCACGCCGTGCTTGGCCAAGAAGTCCAACACGACAAGCGCGGTGTGAGAGGGCGCATTCTCGTGATGCAGCCGCCAGATGTTTTAGATCGCTGGCCGGACGCGGGCGACTCGTTTTCGAAGCCTGTCGAGCACTTGGACGTAAAATGCAGCATTTACAGTTTGTCGTTCAGGTACAAATTCGTAGTGGACGACTCCCCTTTTGTCAAAAAAGACAATGAGCATCATAAACTTATTTTCCGGACGAACCCTGTACATGTATACCTCCACATACGATCCTGCCCGCGAGTTCATTTCATTCCCGCGGCAGTTTTTTCATCTCGGCTCACTCGATTCTGGGATTGGGCACCTATGGTGGTCGTTGGCGCGACGGAGACGGACGATTTGTCGCGGAGTGAAAGCGTTCATCTTACATCTAAATGATATATTTTAAAACACCGCGAAAGTGTGCGGCAGGCGGTCTTTGAAAGCCGGGAATGTAACATCAGATCTTAATTTTTCGTTTTATGACAATAGTGGGATTATTTCGTTGGAATATTTCTGTCACTATGGATCCGTAAATATTAAGGTTAATCCATTTGTTCATGGGATAAAAAATGCATACAATCACATCCCGTATCACAGTCTGAAGTTTGGCATTATCTCCGTGAATTAGTCTAGACATATTTATATAGAATGTCACTGAAAGTTGTCTACATTGATCACACCTTCAATATCATTTCCACAATCATATACACAATATGTCTTTTTGCTTAATGTATTTATACGTTTAAAAAGTATCAACCAACAACTTACGGATAATATAAAAAACAAATTGGTTGGTTGAGGCGTGATTGTATTGAATTGATTTATTTTATAATAGAAACGTATAATTCCGTTATTCCACATATGAAAAACTATTACTTTGTTATTCCGCATAATATGACTGTATACACCTAGAAACCGTATTGTACAAATACTGTGGAATTACAAAGTTAAAGTTTTTCATTAGCAAATAAAAAATAAAGTACTGAGTTGAATAATCCTAGTCAATTGCAATCCTGTGAGGAGGTGGGAACAGAGTCTATCATGCAACTAGAAGCCTGATGTTTGCTACGAAGTAGGATTTTTTCTGATCAATGAGCATACAGTGTGTGTGAAGACGTCCAGGAAATCCTCAAAAATCATGGTTTCCATTGGAAACTTTTCGATGCGTACATTTCTAGCGTCGCGTAAACTATCTGATGTTTGCCCTAGATATTCTTCTTATTCAGTTCTACGTAATTGCTACCTAACTTTATACTATCTAAAAAGCCTATTCTCTTCCTTTCCCCTTCCCGAATGCACAAATTTCCCGGAGTGAAGGAAAATGAAACGAATAGATAGGCTTTTTAAACAGCATGAAGGCAGGTGAAAAGCACGAAGAGATGAAGATGGGAGGAGGGTGGGAAAAGCTAGAGGGAGTTAGCACAAATCATCGCAAAATTAATGTCAGAGACCTATGCTTCTGTTTATAACTATGGTTTAGCTCGTTTTTATCTCATTTAAGCTGTTATCATTTGTGGCAAGAATAGTTATGCATATCAAGATGTCCCAATAGCGGCTTCCTTGTCCGTAAAACTAGATGAAGGGAGTCACAGAGGCACCCATTCGTGGCGGTGTCTTCCCTTCTTCCAATACCATCTGCTACCTTCTTTTTACCCTCTTCTTCCCCTTATTATTCTTATCATCTGGAATGACTATGGACAACTCCACATTATAATCCATGCTTTCATGTCTTAGTCTTAACATTTCCGCCCGTACCTTTGGGCTGGATGGCGGAGTGTGTTGTAAATAACATTGCTGAGCTACTGCATTTTCCGAATTGCCCTTTTTGCACGTCTAGAATACCAACTTGTATTACTGGTAAGTAGATGTAGGAACGAGGAAAGGGCAGGAACAGGATGGGGATGTTGGGTGGGATGAAGGGAGGAAGGAAATACACAGAGATGAAGAGGGACTTGATGTACGTAGAGTAGGTTGCTGGATTGCGTTTTTTTAGGAGTCACACAATATTTATTTGGTAGTTGTGTCGATCGAAAACCTACCTTAACCGGTAGATTACTTAATAAATAAATATATATGAATCACATTGCCGCATTTAACATTTTTACGTTTTCGAAAGATGATTAATTTTGGTTATACACTTCTCTGTACAACAACTGCGCGTAGTGAAATAATTGCAGGAGTGCATGGGACAAATTACCTTGGTTTATCATCTTTTTCAACGAGTGCTGTGTCGAGATAGAAATGAACGTAAGCTACTTCCATTGGCGTTAGCAACCTTACAGCACATGACATCGGCTCCGGCAACGCATTTGCCTCTAACGCGAGAGAAACACAACCATCTACTAAAATTCTACTCAACTTCCAATTAGGAACTTAGTGGGTTTCTCATTTTCCGTTGATTATTATAATGGCTGGCTAGTTTCTCACGGCAGCGTGTAGGCTTCGTCAGGATGGCGTTCCCAACGTTGCCGTCGTACGGCTTCAAAAAGCCAAAAGCAGTAGGTTTATATGCTCGCTAATGCCATGGAACCGGTCAGAGGAAACAGAACCTTCCCATTTGCTCGCTAATCCTCTAAATGTTTTTAACGTTGTACTTACAGGTGCGATTAAAACCTGAAGTAAATCCTACGAAGAATTGTCGTATTTTTTTCGATGAGAGGGGGAAAAAAATCCCGTAACATACAGCTTGTTGCTTTGAAACGCCTTTTATCAGATGAATCATATCCTGCGGCTTGCACCAGGTGATTTGCCAGGAATGATTGATTCCTTTTCGATGTGACACGCTATGGAAAAATTTAATTTCTTAATAGCCGTGTAGGTGCATGAATTCGATTACTGAGCAAAACTAATACATGACCTCACAAGAAAAGGAGATGGAACTAAAAAAAACCCATACTCAACTCTACCTACTTCATTTCCTTGAGGTGAGTTAACAAGATGTTCATTTCATTAAGGATTTCCCGTGTGAAGCCTGCGGTTTCATAAAACTGTGATGATTGCGTAAACAAACATTTAGTTATCCCAGCGGTAGCGCTCAACTAACATGTCAATTGTATGCCGTCATAGGATTACCGTGAGCTAAGAACAATAATTTTTTTCTTTCACGGATGTTTCCAAAAAAATATATTTATAACTATCAAAAGACCCTGGGACAAAAGTGTGCGTGGTCCACTCGGTTTCATCACAGCTCCGACGAATAAATCGCTACGCTTTTAAATGTTTCCATTGTCTCATTCAGTATTTTGTCCACTATCTACGTCTATAAACGTTATTGAATCCTAATCTGAAAATTTTCTATGATAAAAAAACAAAATCTCATTAATTATAATCGTTGAAAATATTTACACTTCTCACTTAGAGGGGATTATAAACGTCTTTCGGATGTAATTCTTAACCTTACACAGAGCTACATTTGCTACGGAACAATTTTCCTGTGGCGTGAAATATGTATTATTTATATAAGTATCGACTCTTAAATAAGATGCTATAAGATAAAATAATTCAAACTCTCGAATAATAGAAAATGGTTTTGGCACTTTATATCTAATTCTTTTTCTCTCTCGGATTTTTGGCTCAAAATAAACAATGCTATAAGTATTCCATTTCATAGTTGTGCGCAAAAGGAGCATATTTAGTTATCTTAGAAAGGACGACTTATTCTCCTTCCCTTGTGTGTGGGTGCGAATTCTTACGCACTGATGACAGTGTCGCTCACTGTTGCAGATCAACAACGTTAAGACGTTGTCCGGGAAATTGTACACGCCTCACCCATTTTCATTTGGCTAAATGTTAAACAGATCAGACGCCAGCATGTTTAAACTTCCCGCCCATGATGTAATTAAACATAACACCGACTATTTCACTGACTCTCGAGAACCAGTCACACATCATATGAGGGAAGGGTTTCATTTAAATTCCCAGAGCAACGATGGCAATATAATAGTAGATCAGTGTGCTAAGATGATTTTTTAAAAAATTCAAATCACCACCCAACCATCTATCGGAAACGTTGTTTGATAGCGGATGTTTTGCGTTTGATTACGGATTCAATTCTGTGACGACGAGTGCGAAGTGAGTAACTAGACGCAAATTAATTGAAACGACGACATCAAATGGATTTAGCACGCCGCGAGTGTTGGAAACCTCCGTCAAAGCTTCACAAATTCCGAGCGGTCGGCGGCGTAGCTGGGAGCTTCACCCGATATGCGGTTTTCACTATTTCCCAGCCGCCGATCCACAAAGGCGAATTATGAGCTCATTCCTCCTAACGCGCGCCGTGCATTGAAAATAAGTCGAGCCTCCGACTCGTCCAAGCGCATCAACCGTCAAAATAGGTGCCCTCGGAAACCCTCAAAACCCCCCCCCCCCCGCCGTCCGCATTTGCGCTCTTGCTTTCTTCCTCCTTTAACTGGAAGTTCTTTGTTCAAGTACTCCTTAGCCCGTGTTCCGCTGACCACTACTCAAGCCCCCTTTCAGTTCACCGTGGGTGGTCCGGATAAGTTTCCCAAACCAGAAGCATTTTTGGGCTAATGCAATGTGTTTCGGAAGAAGTTGTAGTGGAAAACATTTGCTCATATAATCTTTATTCATCATTTTTGTCCTATCCTATGGAGGCAGGAAAAATGGATGAAAGACGTATTCAGCGGTAGTGGGATGTTGAAGACTAATAATAGAGTAATAGAGGGGAGAATGTTGGGCAAACGAGGAAAGGGCAGGAATAGGATAGGGATGTTGGACGGGATGAAGGGAGGAAGTACACAGAGGTGAAGAGGGACCTGATGTAGAGTAGGTTGCTGGATTGGGTTTTCTTTGGAGTTACAAAATATTTCTTTGATAGTGATGTCCATCCAAAACCTACCTTAACCGGTAGATTACCTAAAAAAATCTTTATATTTTGAATAACTATTATCACTTAGATGTTGCTCTTGCATAAAGACCTTGAATGGGACACGCACATCAGAAGAATATGTAGGTCAATCTTAAAAAAACTAAGTTTCAGAAGCTGGGCTATATAAATTTGTTACGGTAGAAGAAAAGAGAGGTGTTACTACGCTTTAATTCGCCCATATTTGGAATTTACGGTTAATATTTGCGGGACATGTGAGAAATAACTTTCATTAATGATTTACAAAATGTTTAGAGAAAATTCGCTGGGTTTGTTAAAAAATGCTAACTGAAGAGAATAAACGTGATGGATATGTTGGAGGGACTAATTTGATAGGCCCTTGATTCACGAAGAGAGCATGCTAAAGGCTTTTAGAGCAGTACAGGAGAACTGAGTTTACTTGTGGAAGTGAGAGAATTATTATAGCCCAAGGTTACCCTGGCAGATTGAAACACCAGAACAAAATAAAGGAGGTTGAAATTAGAACTAAGATTCAGATACCCGTTCTTACCCCTCGTGTTACATTAACACCACAAATTAAAACGTAATCACGACTATTTTCTCCATTTAAATAGCAACATTTTTAAAGTTTACTCGACCACACCCATTTTTGAATGATGTCGACACGTATGTGATTATATAAGCATACGTGGTCTACTGACCAATGGTAGGTTTAAGATGAACCCAGCAACACTATTACACAACGCAGTGTTTTACTATAGGAACTCTTAGCATCTCTAAGCAGAGGATGAGGTTAGAACTAAATGTCCTAATTGGCTGCATTAAAATAAGTACCCCCTATTCTTCTTCGTTTGTTTTATTTTCCGCTTCTCTTATTGAACAAAAGTGAAGAAAATAAAGCAACTACTCCTGTCCATCCATAGTGGATATTTTCAGAAGCGATATTCATCGACCTCGGTGGCGGCGGGGTAACGTCCTCGCCGCTAACCCAGAGGTCGCGGGCTCGATTACCGCCTTGATGGATTTTCATCCAACTAGGGTTTGGGTGTTTGTAGTTGTCTTTATTGTATTGTAATGAATAATGGTTAATTGGAAGAAGGGATTATATTGTCTCAATCTCGCCCCAATAAAGTCGATGAATTCACGTGCGTATCGAGGAGAATAGATTGGCTTTGCGTGGATTCTGAGAACTTAACCTCTGCCAAAATAAAATCCCGCGTAATACTGCATAAACCCGTTATGTTTACTTCGAGGATAGAAGACGGAAGAAATATTGACCGTAGAAATTCCATTTACATGTTAGTCAAGTCTTATGTAACTTTGAAGAAATGAGTACATTAAAATCGAGCACATTGACTTTTATCGAACTTGGACATCGATGATTGAAGCTTCGATAAACGGTCACCATACTGATCAATGGATACCATTTTGTATTCCAGCATCCGAGAAATTATGAATTAATAGCCCCCTCTTTACGGTGAAAAAATACAGTAAGAAATGCCAATGGCGGAATCGTAGGGAATTCCGCAGTATTTCCGGAATTTAGGGGGTAAGATGAGTAAAACCTGCACTCGGCTGGATTGTCATTTGGGACTGGGCACTCGAATTTAAATATTTAGAAACCCCTTTAGCCAAATTTTGAGCTCCCTAGGTGACCCTAGGGATCTCCTATCGCAAAAAAATGTGAATTTTCGAAAAAAACTTTTCCTGAGTGATTTTTTGCTTTAACAATCCCGAAAAAATTCATGGACATGCATTTTTATACCCAAAAGAATTGTGATTTTTTCGAGATTTAAAAAATTAAAATTGAGCTCAGGAAAACTATTTGAATTTTTCTAAAAAATGTTTAGGTTATGTAGGTAATTTTTGGCAAACTTCTAAATAATTATTTTTCGTGTATTTTTTTCCGTTCTTTTGAATGGCGGGGCTAGATTTGCCATTTTCTCTCCGGAACATCCTCAAAATTCGAAAAAACTCATTTTTTAATTGTTGCCTCCAAAATGTTCGAGACAACAATTACAATAGACAATAGAACTTTAATTACGCACATATGAAAGGAGTATCTAAATATTTACTTTCGAGGGCCCAATCCCAAATAAGAATACATCTGAGTGCAGATTTTACCACATCTTATCCCGCTATAGCCTTTGCCACCTTAGACAGGACGAATAAATAGAATGGAGTCATTGCGAAAATTGAAAACATAAGAGTCATAAATTAATTTATCTTAATAATATGATTTACCTTTAAAAACAACAGCACTCCGAAAGAAGTAATTTAAAGACGATAATTCAAAACCCAGAAGAGAAAAGACGAAAATATTCAACAAAAATTTGAATTCCGCATTCATAGAATTCATGTGCAACAAGGATTTCATAGATTCTGCGGGATTCCATAGAAACGATAAATGTTGTGTTTAATCTTTTCCGTCATTTTTTCGAGGATTCCGTCTTTCAAAAGGTGTTATTTGAGAAGAAAGCGATCCGTATTATATAAAAAAATTATGTAAATGGACTAGTCGACAGAAACACATAAAAGAGGGACTCACTGGGTCTAAAATTTTCGGTGGTGCAACCACCTTTCTCAAGAGGAGTTAGGAACAGAACTGAGGCAGAGGAGGGCCCGGAAGCAGTGGATGGAGGGAGAAGGGGGGAAAAGGGGGGAAAGGTATGCGAGGGGAGGGGTTTGGAGGGGTAGTGTTAGGCGCAGGAATTTTAAAAAAGGTGGCGATGATATGGAAATTGTTGGGAGCCTGCCTCAGTTCTGTTCCTAACTCCTCTTGAGAAAGGTGGTGGCACCACCGAAAATTCGAGACCCAGTGAGTCCCTCTTTTATCTGTTTCTGTGTTTGTGTCGACTAGTCCATTTGCATTATTGTGCACGTCCGTGGGATTTTCAAAAAAGCGACAAAAGTGTTATATATAGATACTATATTTCTATATATTTTACCATTCCTAGAATTCCAGCTTACCCGTCTTTTTCAGGTTTCCGTCTTGGATAGATGCCACCTTTGACTTGTTGCGCTGCATAATTAAAAGAATGTCCGATGGTCGCTGGAAATGACATTTATAATTGGAATTTATTATTAATATTTCTGGGTGTGTGATAGTGGTTTACGAACTTCAGTTTTTAAAAGGATAAAAAATGTTTTTCCACGGGGGTGAAGTGGGAAAATGTTCGAATTACTTCACGCTTAAGGTATTCCGTACAGGTAGAAAGGTACACGTACGAAAATTATCTACGTCAATCTGTGATGCAGATGTACATCTCTTAAGAGTACTTCATGACATGGACACCATGGCATGTCCCCTCAAAGCAGCGCGATTTGCGCTGTTTCATAGTACGTTTGAAGACGCGACGGTGGATTTTTTGCTTACGAATAATAAACTACGATGATATTTGAAGCATAAAAAAAGTTAATAGCTTTATTTCGTAACGTCAAGTTGTTTAAGGATGCCATGGTTTATTTTTTATTAGCATATAGAAGAGATATTGGGAGTAAGTGGGATTTTGAAGACCGCGGCCGAATGGAGAATAAATTGCGTAGCTTAAGGCTTGATGTTGTGGAGTACGAACATAAGGATGAACAATTGATAACACTTTTCTTCTACATAGATATTATTTACTACATCATCTTCACCCTTCCATATAAAACCTACCTTTACCGGTAGATTACCTAATAATAATACTACATCATCTCCACCCTACGTCATCAGAGGTCAGAAAGCATGTAAAGGAGGTAATGTAATGGGGAAACGCGAGTTTAAGCTGGAGTAAATCCGTAATAGTAGTCGGTTGGGAACGTCCAAAATCTAATTAACATTTTTTAAAAGCCTTACAATAAATTCTTTAAAAACGTGCGCTAAAACTGCTGATTGCATTTTGGAACCTAATTGATTTTTGACAAGGAAATTTCTTTATTTTTCATCTCAATGCTTAACGAGTATTTAACTGCAATATTATGAAGGAATATATTTCATTCCTTTAGGTCGCAAGAGGATTTCTCCTTTAGAGTAATAGGCAATCGCCTTCACGATCTTATTTCTCCACATCGCCGTTTCAGGAGCGTAGCGGATTATCCTAATGGGGAGGAAGGAATCCAGCCACCATTATTGATTGCATGACGCGACCTTTAATGAAACCAAATGACAAAAGCGAGCGGCGCGCACTTCAGCCGGAGGAGGAGGAGGAGAAAGTTTAAGCGGGAGCGATGGGGAGGCGAATTCAATCGGGAGGGTTGGGGAAAGTTGGTGGTGGTGGTGGACGAGCAAGAAGAAGGGGCTACAAACTTAAAGGTAAGTGAAAGGGGAAGAAAGGGACGGGGGTTCGTTCGATTTTAGGAGGGCGGAAAGAGTCCTCTTGCATTTCCCGACACCATAGCCGAGAGAGAGAGAAATCTCGCCATCCGATCGGTTTGCTCGCTCACGCGGACGCGGAACAGAAGTGGGAAGGGGGAACGGAGGGTGGGGTGCAAGGGGTAGGGAGAGAGAGAGGAGGTGAAGGGGCGAATTTGGAGGAAAGGGACTTAAAATATGAATGGGACAAAGGGGCGCGTCGAGTGCGCCCGCGTGTTTGTGAAGGGGAGGAATTTAAGGGATATATGCTCTTTTTCAGGAGAGGGTGGGTGGGTGGGGGGGATAAGAGAGGGTGGAGAGGGAGAGGCGTGGAGGCTAAAATAGGAGAAGGATCGGGAAAATTGACGGGGATGAGAGAGAGGGAGAGGGGGAATGGGGAGGTGGGAGAGCGGTGAGCAGCGGACTTTTGGGGAAGGGATCTCAATTACCTGCTTAAAGAAGGCAAGGAGGGTGCTTTCTTTGGCCCTTCCCGGAAGGGTCCATGGGAAAGGACGAGAGGGAGGGGGAGGATGGAGCGCGAGAAGGGGGAGCGTGTGAGTGAGTGAGAGAGAGAGAGGGAAGACCCTCGTCCTGGGGTTGGACAATGGGGGGAGAGATTTCTGGTTGAATGGGGTATTTTTCGGTGGAAAAGGATACGGGGTGTCAGAGACGGGAGGGGGGTGGGGAGGTTTGGTGAGGGTCTCGAAGGGAAGGGGAGAGAGAGAGGGGTCTTGGAGGTGGGACCTTCGTTCTGCTGAGGGCTGCGTGGTATTCGAAATCGAGCATCGATTTGAGGCGTAAATGGGATGAAGCTTATGGATACGCGCGGCGGATGATTCTCAACTGTTCGATTTTTTTCGAATCGAAAACACCAAGTTGACTCAACTCGTGTAATCAATCGTGCGTTCGAAACCATTATTAAGATGTTGGAGTTCATTAATACTAGCCTGCCGCTTAAGCTAATTTGTTGATATGTACAGAAAACCACAGTAACTTTCAGTGACCACAGCCACTTACCGTGACCCTTAATACCGTAGCAACCTACACTCCAATCAAACTTTCTTTTATTCCGATTTCTTTCTGCTTCCATTTAAAATGACTGTTCATTTCCTTGCCCTAACTTGCATGTCTACCTCTCTCCCTTCTATCAGTCTTCAATATTCCATTGCGATTCAACAAGCCCTACATACACTTTTCCTGCCTCCTTCAAATTTCTCCCAACATCCCTCTCTCCTCCTCCAAAAGGGTACCCAAGGAAGTATCCTTAGTACTCATTCGTCTGTTCTTCTCCCCGCTCATTTCAGGTCTCCCGTCTTCCGCCACTTCCGCATGTCGAAAGCTCCCAGTCTACAAGGATATATTTCCTCTTGTCTTTACGACCAATTTTATCCACACACAAGACTAAATAAAACTGTCCCACACCAAAGTGTTCACCCATCTTCCACTCCGTAAAAAGCATCTTCAGCGAAAGCATTTCGTCTTTGAATGCAGACCAGTTGCAACACCGAAACTCTAGCATACGTATTTATTTTCCTGCGCTGAGCGTAATCATATGATAAAATCATTTGATATAATTTGCTCTATTCAAAAAGAATAAATATTTCGTAATTAATCAGTATATCCGAAGGATTTGAAAGAAAAAAATTATCGCTCAGATAACTCAAAGAGGTTACTACATCCATCTCCCAAGTGGACTCCTCTGAAGGCGACTCCAATGCTTCATCGCCTTTTTACTCACGCGCAATCGTCGACTTGTCGATATTGCGATGTCACTGGACCGCATCGATTTTCACAATGTAGTTACTCAGTGCTGTGCATTTTGGCTACTCTTTACGTGTGCGCCGATTCACATTTACAGCCCTTCTTCCTCCTCGTAAATCAGCAGATGGTAAACGGTATCGATACCACCGGTACTACCTTTAGTACGTACACGATCAACTCACCCTTTATCTCCACCACCTCAACGTTTATTGACGATATCGATGGTCTGAATTCGAAATGGAAAATAGCAAAACATCGCATCGCATTTATATCGCCATTCGATATGGTCTGAGTATCGGTCGTTCTGAGAAATCGACGCGCTGCAGTATATTCAGGGTCTGGGGGCAAGGGATGATGATTGTGGATGCCCTATTACACCCCAGGGCGTGATGTAAACTCGGAAGCGACGGAGGGATGTAGGATACCGAGGGGAGGTCATCTTCTCTCCCCTTCTCGCTCCATGATTGAGGGCACTACGGAGTAGAATACACCGCCCTTAGGGGCCGGAGTTGACGGCTTTGATATCTATATCTTGGATTACCTTCGCAAATGTTTTATGGGTACCCCGCAGGCGTGGGCAAGCGTACCACACGCAGGAGGAAATGTTATTTGGAGAATCGTCCGATTGCTAGAGGTTATTCACGCTATGGGGGACTGGAAGGTATGGCGGTAAGCGGGAGGGTGAAGAGACTACTTGCCATCGGCTCAGGTCTAAGCCGGACAAAAGTCGCGAGTGGATTAGCGGTTGAATGGTACTCCACCCTTCAAAAAATACTGCTACCCATGGATGTGGTGTGGTCTTCATGTGGTGGTCTCACGTCTCCTTCCTCATCACAGTACCTCGGCCGATCTTCTTGATCAGTGAAATGTTTTTGACGCCTCTGAGAATGGGACCAGCGACTTTTGACGTGCTTTTCGGGCTCTTTGCCCCTGGGTTAACTCGGCGTATATGTTAAAAAAACAAATAACTGATAGTTTTCACAGAAATGTGACTTTCGCATCTGCCTTTGAATTGCACAGGCAAATAAGATGTTAATACGTTTACTCTACCGCTATATGCAAAAAAATATTGTAAAATGAATTCTCCCAACTAATTTTCCCGACGGTTCCTTTGACAGGTGAGGGTAGAGTTCATCTTGTGCTTAAGGCCTTCCTATACGGGTCGTGAAAACTAGGCATTCAGGGTGGGGTGGAGGAGAAACGGCCCCTTTCCCCGGTGCCACCTGTGGTTTCCCAGGAAGATTTAGCACCCGAAAAAATGACAGCGCTCCTGAAGTACGGGGTACCCATAGGCCCTAATACGACCCTAACCTAATACGAAACCAAGTCTCCAGTCAGCAGTTCACCACTCTACTCACTGGAATATCGCTGGAATACATAATAGCCTGTCATCATGCTAATGATATTATTTAAATTCTCGAAGAAGGTAGAATAAATGGCTCCAGGAGATATTGAGCGTTAATGGGTATAGCGTATGGTACCTACGTGAAATAAAAACTTTTCATATTCCACGAAATTGAAATTTTTCGATGTCGACTGCGATTTCTACACATTCTCATCACAATCAAGACAAGGAAAATATTTGCTGTCTTGTTAATGACTCAATTACGTCCAAATGCACTCAAAGTTTTAATCGTGTAGAGCAGGTATATCAAGTTTTAAATTTCAAACATACTCTAGATTCAGTAATTCAAGTACGCTACGTTTGATTATACGTATTAGTAATCGGATGACTATGGTAGAGTGGAGAATGTTGGCTTTCCGATGCACTAGTAATTGATGTGTCTCGTACTCAGAATATTCAAATCTGATCTTGAGGGTGAAGTAAATTGATTTATAGGCTTACATTCATGCGTACAGGATTTTTTTCTCACCTGAAAGGAAAACAAAGCCAATTTAATTAGTCGAAAATATATTCTCTATCCCGATACGCAAGCATTTTAGTATTTCCTTATTATCTTTCTCGAGGCAAAAATTTGCGCTTTTCACTTGTGGCACGAGTATGAATCTGAACTGTCAAAAAGCGCACAAGATGTCAAAAATGTGACACGTTCTTCATTTGACAAATAATCCCTGTTCAGATTTGGCGCGTGCCGGCTACAAAATAAGACTAATGTACCTAGTGAACATTTGCGAGATACTAGAAAGAGCGAAGATAAAGAATCCGGCGAAAGGCGTGGACGTGGTATTACGAGGGCGTATTGAAAACTAAGGTCTCCTATTTTTTTTCATGGACAATCAAGTTTATTCTGAACTTTGCGTACGTCGTTAGAAAGGTCGAGCATTTAGCTATTTTTCTACATAGTTGCCTTGACAATTAATCACTTTTCGCATCCGTGTAAGCAGCTTTTTAATACCGGCGTCGTACCCATCTCCCGCCGCCGCCGTAAGTAAAGCAACCGTAACAAACAGGATGCGGAGAAACATAGATTTTAGTAAAGTAATGAGTCATTATTATGCGACATATAATGAAAAACAATTGAACTAATACTCTCATTGTAGAATTTTTCGACCATATGCCGAGGGCATTGAATGCTCTCGGCTATGTTGAGTGAATTGGAGGTTCAGTGCGATAGATATGGGATGAGAATCAATATTAATAAAACAAATGTTATGCGATTTTCCAGAAAGAAAAAGGCTAAGCTAAACATTAAAATAGGAGGGGAAAGAATAGAGCAGGTAGAACAGTTTACATATCTCGGAAGTGTTTTGGACCAATACGGTCAAAGTGGTAGGGATGTAAGGAGAAGAATTGCGCTAGGCAAGGAGGCTTATCAAGGAGGAGGAGTTTATGGCCGGGAAGTTGAGTAAGGATGTTAAAAAAAGATTCTTTAAACTTTGACATGGAGCATTGTTATGTATGGCGCAAGAACTTGGTCACTGTATCAGAATGATAGGCATAGATTAGAGGTTTTAGAAATGTGGGTTTGGAGAAGAATGGAGAAGGTAAAATGGACCGAAAGGAAAACAAATGAAGAAGTACTGGAGATGGTGGGTGAGAAGAGGGGTTTGTTGAGAGAAATCCTATGGAGGCAGGAAAAATGGATGAAAGGCGTATTGAGCGGTAGTGGAATGTTGAAGAAGGTAATAGAGGGGAGGATGTTGGGCAAACGAAAGGGCAGGAACAGGATAGGGATGTTGGACGGGATGAAGGGAGGAAAGAAGTACACAGAGATGAAGAGAGACCTGATGTAGAGTAGGTTGTACGTTGTACTGCACTTATTAGAGCATATTTGTGTGTACTTGGACAACTATATTATATAACGGTAGTGATGCACATACTAGCGTAGATTAATGGGGTACAATCTTATATTAAATATAATAGTATATATTATAAGAGTTTATGATATATCCCTTCGCACTACATTGTGTCGTGTTATTGTTGTTATAGTCATTGGGTTTGACGGTAGGAAATCATTGCAATCAACTAAACTCAATATTATCCGTTGGCACATCACCTGCAAAAGTTAAATTAGTGAATATTTTTTAGATTTGTAATATCAATTGGACTTTTTCGTCATATTTAGTGCGCGATACAATTTTCGGTGGACGGGCGTATTGATGATGACAACTCAATGACCAACTCCGTCAATGCGAATGGTGACAAAAATTTTTTTTGTTAGTGTGCACAAAATGTTCGCTTCACTATTTTCTGCTGAAATATAATTTTTCTTCATTCTTCAAGTTTTTGAGCTAGTCGAATCACTACGACAGGCACATATTACCCTGAATACCAAATCGAAGGGGTTGTCACTGAGGGTGTTGTGTTACCAGTCAATAGAGTACCTAACTCGTTATTATCGGTAGACGGTATCATTTTATTCTCTCGAAGTTCGATTTGGGTACTCCATTATTCCTTCTGTTGGAGTCACAAAATTCGTGAAGGAAAAAGGATTCCTCATATCTGTACTTTCAATTTTCTATTACTTACCACACTCTTGGTCACGGCTACCAACGCCATGGATTAAATTACTACTTTTGTTCCAGCATTAAACTCGAATGATTGACATTAATCTAAAAGTTAGAAACGTGCCAGTAATATTCGTGCTTTTAAGTGGCTTCCAACTAAGGATGACCATTAATAATGTGCCCTGTTTCCGTTAGTTCATGACGATTCCCCACTGAACACAGCTCACGCTCAGGAACGTGCTGTCCTTTCATTTCCTCTTCCATTTCACTCGATCCGCTAGTTCCATTTCAAAGATATTTCCACGGAAACAGAATATTCATATTCTGGTAGTGCTTATTTATTCGTCACCGGACGTCGATTCGTTTCTTGAGTGAGATGGAGGCGTGAAAGGGTTTGAGAGAGATGGCAAATGAAGGTTAGGTCATGCGCTAAACGGACCACGCCGGGTGGATATCTCCATCGAATGATACTCCTTTTTGTGTTCTCCCAAAATGTGCGCGTAAATATATATATATATATATATAATATAGTATATATATATATATATATATAGGCATATATATATAAAATATATAGAAATATATTTTATTATATAATCTCTATTTAGAGGCATTGAAAGGAATATAGAAATATGACTCGCGTACATTTCGGGGTCAGGAGGCGGCCCTGAAAATTTACTGAGCAACAAAATCCTCAAACCTTCTGCCCAATGCACTCCTCGTCCCAAAATAAACTGGCTTAAATGCCCTAACCTAATCACCACATTCTTATCTGGAACTCGCCAAATAAGACACATAGTACGCGAACTCTACCCCATTATACAAAAAAATCGGTCCACGTCACTTTTATTCCCACATTGTCGCTCTGACTCCCGTTAAACACTCATTGAACTAGCGGGATATTTTTAAATCTGCATGGCCGTCTTGTATTTGTCCACCTTAAAAATACTATCACCTATGTGGATCCACCACTCCGTAAATACAAAATTTATATATTCACGTTTATAATCGTTCATTTCTTAAAATTGTCCGGGACGGAAAACCTGCACGTTGCGGAAAAATCGCGCGTTTCCCTACAATTCCGATTTTAGCAGGTTTTAATACGTGTAAAAAGGCGAGGTGTTACACGTCACCCCTTTTTGGAAAAATGCCCCGTTTCGGAAAAACGGAGATTTCCGTTAAAGCGATGCTAACCGAAGCTGGGCAAAAACGACTCGAAGCACGGTCTCTCTCGTAAACCGACGGACGGCCAGGGACACCGATAAAGGGCCGGCCGGCGTCTTTGTGGCCTCCCCACCATCTGGAAGAGGGGGAGGTGGGGGCGATGGAGAACAAAGACAATCCCAACATTTTATGGACCCTTAACATCCGCGGAACTGCGTACGCCGTCCACCCTCACCCGTTCGCCCGCGCCATCAACAACCCCTCCTCCTGCTCCCAACGCGAGCGCCGGCTCAAAGGGATCTCGGAATCAAACGATTCGAAACGGACGCATTTTTTTTCCTCCGTTTTGCGCTGTGGATCCAGGGGCCGCCGCGTGGACCAGCCACCCCTTCCTTTTTTTTTTGGTGTGCTTCGCCGCCGGGAGATAAAACCGTGGAGCTTCACGAGGGTGGTTGGTAGAAAGAGGCGATGGCTGGACGACATGTGGGAGAGGGATCCATGGAAGAGGACGGGAAGATAAGAGATTAGTACCGGCTACACGTTAATGTGGGAGTGAGTGTCAGAGGGCAAAGGGTGTAAAGATGGTATGAATGGATCTGACGCAAACGCCTACATACACACACACACACACACACACACCCTTTACACCATTCCCTTTCCGGGTGGGCAAAGTCAAAAAAAGGTCTGTTTTTAGGTTTTACCAGGAAACACTCCCATGTACTCATTCCTTCCTAACATTCCATCTGCTATCGTTGGCTCATGTCATTTGCCTTGATGGGTCATCCAAATCCTAACTACGCTGCTCATCATGGCTTCGGTCATCTGACGGTATATCTTTTACGAGCACATCTTCACCTCGTATGAGTACATCTAGAGAACACTATATTCAGGAAGTGGGGTTCATGTGATGAAAATTTCTTGTAGTACACGTATAGGATTTCCTCTTAAAGGTTACGGCACTTTACATCTACATCTATACAATGACCCGCAAGTAGTCGCAAGGGCGTGTGACATGGCATTTTATTTATACCAGCCATTCTACATCTCGTACTTATACTCCACTACTTCCACAAATACGTGGCACCCTGCGATCCTCCGAAAGGACACGTGGAAAGGGACGATAATACAAGTAAGGATTTCCATTAAAAATGGCGGGCTCCACTCTGCCGGTCAGTCATCGGACATTTACGCCAGTACGCCACGAACGAAACCAATGGTAAGCTTAATTATACGCTTACCATTGGATAAATCGTTATTGGAAATTAAACCAAATGGGAAATTATGGAAAAATGGTTATGGGAAATTTCTTATTGCATACTAAGGTGTTTGTTTATTTGTTAGATGATAGCATATGTAATTGCATGCGTGTAAAATGGAGGGAGGTAGATATGCATTTGCATATATGTAAAAATGTTTCCATGAATGTATGCATCACTGTAGATTTGGGTTTGCATGTATGTGTTGGCTTTGAGTGCGGTTTTTCCCCCTTTTTTGGGTGGTGACTTAACACCCCCCGCCACACGCCCTTGCGGAGGCTTGCGGGGTATTATGTAGATATAGATGTATGCTCCAGGCAACACCCCACCTCTAGTATGAAGAATATCTAGGTATGGCAGGGGAAGAGAGGTTACTGATAGGAATTCGAAGAAGGTAGTACAAGCGGATGCAGGGTGCACTGAGAGACAATGGGATGCTGAAGACGGCATGAGAAGAGTGAATGTGGGAAAAGCGTGGTCGAAGAAGGAATTTTGGATTGAGCTAATTGAGTTAAAATGTGTGAAGAGCTAAAGAATGAGTAGTGGTAATATGTGGTGTGAGATTTAAGGATATTTTGCGCCGTGCTAGTCAGGTTTTAGATTTAAAGTAGTGTGTAGTGTTACAGGTTCCATCGAAAACCTACCTCATTCCGATAGAATATCGCTAAAAATAAACATTCTTTTTGAAAAGATTGCCAAAATACCGCGTAATACTCTTAAACACAGGTCGATCGATTGAGGAAGGGAATGAGAAAGGGAATGAGGAAAGTGAATGAGGCGTTAGAGGAGGGGGGGGACACGTGGAGAAGCAGCCGTGAATTCAAGTGGAGGTAGAGTAGAGGGGTCGAGCCGGGAGTGAGAATTGCAGACGGTGACATAAGTGGAGAGTAGGGGGAGAGGCGGCCGAGGAAGGCCGGCAGTGTATTATATATTTAGGTTTTTCTCCCGGCGAAGGTGTTGTGGAGCACACACGGGAAAATGAAGGGAGGGGGGCGCAGTCCCACCGGAATGGGGGCGAATACGATATGCCGCCCCCTACCCCTTGCTCTGCTGCACGTATGCGGACGAGGGTGGCGGGCGGGAGGGAAAGGAGGGGCTGGTTGTGGAGGGACGTGGGTTTGACAGGAACTGGAAAGCGAGGACGGAGTCGGGCGTGTGCGAGTCTTTCCCTCTATCTCTCTCTCTCTCTCTCGCCATTCTCTGCGCCCTCGCCGAAATTTCCATGCATGTCACGCACGGGCGAGCCGGTCAAAAGATCACAATGGCAGACGGCGGCTAATGGAAAGGGGGGGATTGGGGGGTAGGGGGGTGGGTGGGCAGGGGGTGAGTTCAGGGATAGTCGGCCCTGCCCAATCGCGAGTGAGTCGTTTCGAAGTGGACTCTTTTTGGGGTAAATATTGCGTAAATCACGCGTGTATTTGCTTTTGGAGGCGAAATCCGTCGTGCGCCTTGATTGCTCTTCCCTTTGCTAAATTCGGATTCTCCGGGAAATATATATGACACGTTAGGCAATCTTATCAGCTGGTTTTGGGTTTGTGTTTATAGTGACTGCTCGAAAAGTGGACTATTTGACGATCCTCTGTAGTGTGAAAAGATCTCGGTGTTGCATTGAAACCAATTAATTATGAGTAGCAGCGTTTTAGTTTTGTACTTATTAAGCTGAAAACTATTAATATAATATTAATGCTATTCGAGGGTTTAAGGTAGGTTTTAGATGGACACAGACTTAACAAAGGTCTTGTCTTTGCCTCTCTTAATAAAACACAACCTAACTGCTGAAACTGCATACAATAAACCAGAATTGTCATTTGATACTCTCAACGCTGCCACGAGATCATTTAATGGGTGCCTCTAATTAAGACTCTTCTTCAATTGTGCATACTTCCTTCCACTCTTCATGACGTCCAACATGATTCTCTTTGGCTTACCCCTACCTCGCTTGCCTAGCATTCTCCCTTCTGTCACACTCTTCATCAACCAATCCAATGCATCATTAACCAATAAAAACGCTTTGCATCTATCTTTCTTACTTCCTTTGGCTTTTCGACAACTTTCCCCGCCTTTCTCACACCATGCCTGCCAATTCCTCGTTTCTTTTCCTATCTGTCCATTTGACGTTTTCCAACCTTCTCCAAAACCACATTTCAAAAGACCCTTTCATTTTGCTTCGACTACAATGTTTCCTCGCTGAACAAAACCACGCTCCATTTCAAAGATTCGACGATTATTTTTTAGCATATTTTCACAAAGTTTCTGTTATCACTTCCCTCGTAAAATTTCCTAGGTCTAGCTCAAATTTTCCTTCTAATGTCACTCATAATTAGACAATTTTGTTCCAAAACGCTTCCAAGATAGGTAAACTGTTCCATCTACTCTAATATTGAACTTTTATTTTGAGAATATAACTTAGCTTTCCTCTTATCGAAAAATACATAACGTTTGCTCTGTTTACATTTATACTCATCCCATATTCATCGCACTGACTTTTTAAAACGCTCAGCAATGCTTGCAACCCCTTGGCTGACTGACAAACTACGTAAAGAATGATCATCCGCAACCCTAGCTGATTTTATGAATTATCCACCTGCTTTCATTTCTTTCTCAAGTTCTTATCATGCTTAAACCATTTCTGCCACATCTAAGTCGATAAGCACCGGTGATGATGGACACCCTTGTCTTACTTGTTCATAACATTGCCCATCCGTCACTCGTTCCTGAGCTGTCTGAGACATGTATAGGTTGCGGATAAGTCTCCTGTCCCTCCAATCTACACATTATCTGGAAAATATTCATTCATTTATCCAATTCACTCTTATCAAACGCCTTTTCAAAATCTACAGAACAGAAAAATACAACTGATTTTATTCAATATTCCTCTCTATTAGTGACTTCATTACTGCTTGGTCGTCACGCGTACCTCGCCCCTTCCCGAACCCAAACTGATCATCTCTCAAGCAGTCCTTTCCCCTCATTTCCATCCTCTTGTTGATGATCATAAGTACCAATTCACCTGAATGCGAAATTAAACTTATTGTCCTATCTTCCTCAAATATGGCTGCCTTTCCATTTTTTGAGAAGAGACAGTGATCTCACGAAATCTTTCGGACAAAGTTCTCCGTCATAAATACTACCATGAATTAGCCCATAGCCTTGAAACTACGTAAAGCCTATTTAAATATGCATTATTGGTATTTTTGTGCCTAAAATTACATAAAGAACGACATTGAAATGTGAATTTAGCTAATGTATTTCCGGAATGCATTTTAAAATTAAAATGTGGATTTAAATGTTTTCACACCGTTTATTTTGAAGATATATAGTATGTTCTTACATCTAATAAGAATGCCGTTCAAGCTATTTGATTTTAGCATTGTCGCTTGCAAATAAATGTGTGTATCCTCTTGGATCATATATGGTTTCACTGTTCATTACCGTTTGATAAAAGCTCCGTAATCACAGAGAAAAGGGAGATTTTATCGCTGGTCACTTGAGTACCGCTGGTCGGTGAGACAAGAGGATAAGCGTAGATTTGGAGGCCTTTAAGATGAGAGTGTGGACTAGACTGTAAAAATCAAATGTACAGAGAAGAAAACAAACGATGACTTTCTAAGCATGTTAGGAGAAGAACGGCGGCTGTAGGAAGAAATTCGAAGAAGGCATGACAAGTGGAGATATTGAGAGGCAAAGGAATGTGGAAGACGGAAATAGTGGGGAAGTTGCTGGGGAAGCGAGGGAAATATTTAGCATTTAGGATGGAATTAAGAATGGTAGACAGCACGCAGGAATAAAGAATGAGTTATTGCAATGTATAATATGGAGTTTATAATATTTTTTGTCACGTTAGTTAGGGTTAAGTAGCACAGTGGTACTGCTTATTCCTATTTTGCTTTGTAAACTTTTGCGAAGGTAAAAAATTTGATGGTACGGGCTATACAATCAAACCTGTGTTTCACTACTTTTCTTAGCCAGAAAAATAGACCACGTGTGCGTATTAGGTCCAAGATCATGGATTGGAGAGGGGGGGGGAGGGTTAGCGACTCGGAATGTCCCCTTGTCAGAGTCCCGCCTCCTCCTGTCCCGAAATCGGGAGATCGGATGTTTTCGGATTCCAGCGACCCATCACTAATTAAGAAAACATTAAAAAAAAACAGTTCTGACAAATCGTTCGACAGCGTCGACCCCCGCTGTGACGGTCCAAGTTTGCTCAGGGCTAATCCGCTGAAATGAGGCTTGAAATTCTCCAAAAGCGCCGACTCCTTTGTCGGCTGGGGGGAGGAGGGGGGAGCGGAGGGAGGCGATGGGGGGGGCGGAGGTGGATTCTCCTCCTCGCCATCTAATCTCCGCAATCTCAAGGCTCCTTCGCCAAAATGAAAAAGTCTCACCGTCCCGGGCGCTTTCTTAGGTTTGGCGACACTATCGCGTAACGCCTCCACCATTATATCTAGCTCCCTTTGGCGGAACCATCCTTCCCCCCCCCCCCCCCCCCGACGACCCGCCCCTGCCTTGCCGGAAGAAAGCGATCTCTGCTCGAAAAATAAAGGTGTAGATATTCCGTAGATCGGAGGGGAGGCTGGTATTCTCGCTGGCGGCGCTCCCACGGTTCTCTTTTATTTTTTCACGAGTGTGCATGTGCGCAGGCTACGGTAACATAGGACGGAAAAAGGTGAGGACGTGAGGGGAAGGGTCCTGGATGAGTACGCGGGCGACGTGTGCGTGCTTGTCCCGGGATCCATCGGAAAAGATGCGAGGTGAAAGGAGACTATGCGTATTTGAGTATGCACGAAGAGGGGGACAGCGCTGGAATTGTCGAACACCACCCAAGGCTCCCTCCGAATGGGAATTCCACGCTGTGGAATTCTATAGGACTTGAGTTCACGTCGCTATCCTTTGCATTCTTCTTCTCATTTCGTCTTTCTCGAAGAAAACAGCAACTGTCGTTAGGGGATATTTCGTGAAAAAATTCCTGTTATTTCAGGCAGAGGCAACCGCCTTCTGCCTCACCGCTCACGTATTTTTGACGTGATGTATCATTACCCTGAATGAGTTGGAGAACTATCCCGAAAGATACCATTTACATAGAACTCGGGAAGGCTGGTGATGATGATGCGGAAATATGTTTTAATTAGGCATCCGTATGGAGTACCTACTCTTTTACGGGTATGAATAGTGCTGCAAGAAAATTATCCAAATTATACAAATGATTTGGCATCAAACGAAGACGAACCGGGAAGATTGGTTAAAAAAGACATTTGGAAAAATGACTTGAAACGGAGAGGAAAAAATTGAGTACTCGGCTTAGATACGTCGTATCTTAGCCTGCGTAAAATAACGGGTGAGATAACAAATTAACAAGAACAAGTACAATAAGGGTATCACAAATTCCGACACAAATAGCAGGGTATAGACGGGTAGATCGAAATAACACCAACATTAAGGAATGGAAAATTGAAGGGAGGGCTAAAACAAGCCATTTAAAATAAATAATAAGGAATTAAGTTTCTTTTTTCGTTCCTCCGTTTTAAATGAAGACAGTACTTCCACTCACTCGTTGAATGAATATTTAGGATTCAATGTTCGAGAATTATCAATTTATTTTTGAATTAATCCGACGACTATGATCACACTGTACTAATAAACCTAACCCTGGTCAATCTATTAATGACAATGTAGCATCCACAAAGAGGCAGAACACGAACCTGCAGTGCTACAATTTCTAATTTACATCTCATGTAGTTTAAACCGAAGATATCGATCGTTTGATACGAGACGGCCACAGTTGCTTTAGGCTTTTGATGACGAATAGGTTACCCAAAAGTCGCGGGTTCGAATTCCTCCCCCGGTACGGTCTTTTTGTTTGCACTAGGTTTACGAACTTGAGTGGAGCGATGTGGATTTGGGCGCTGAAAGTGAAATCTACGGCTGAGTATTCGTTTCCGATGAGGATTCCTGTTGGATAAGGATGCGTGGCAAATTTGGACAAAACAGAAAACAGGTTGCCCAGTCTTAGAGCAAGGACTCTCAGATCCGGGGACGCAAATCATTAATGGAGGGTGGCATCCCCCCGGAAGGTCACCTTTGTACCCGGCGGCGGAGAGGAGCATCCACGCCCCCTCATACCCCCCGGAGGACATCAACCCCCGCGACGTCGGCACTTCCAAGGCGAAACCCTCCTCGCATACAAATTGCGAAACAACTGCAACCCCCTGAGGGGAAGAAAGGGAACGTTTTCGAACCGCGTTTAAAGGGAAAATTTCCCAAATTCCTCTTTTCTTCCTCTCTCTCTCTCTCTCTTTTCGGCGTGTGCGTAAGCGTTCCCTCCCCCCTCCTCGCTCCCTCTCGTCCCTCCGCGCGCCACCCTTTTGTGTGGGCGTAAATTCTCTTTGTCCGTCCGTCCCGTTTCATCCTTCAACCCACGCACCCTTCCCAGTGACGACGTCACCCTTCGAAGGACCAGGGTATCGATACTGTGCCATTCCGTAGCGATCCTCACTCACCCTCCCCGAGGGATAACGCTGGATCACAGACCACGTTCAAGGTTGCGCGCGACGCCATTGCCGACCTCATGACTGCAACTGCGAGAACTCATTCTCTGATAAAGTCACTGAGCCGGTCATAGTGCGAACTCATTCGCTTGATAACATCATAAGTATATAATAGTAATTGACCCGAAGGTTGGTTTGACTGGAGCGTGTAGAGATAACCAATTAATACGTATTTTATATGGCGTGAATAACTCACGAGGGCAAAGTTCCCCTTCTTGTGGGTGCTGCCTGCCGATCTTTGAGCCGAAAATTCCCACTTTTTGGGTGAAACTTGGGGCGCACAAGGTCATCAGGAATCGAAACCAGACCTCTCGGTCTTCTAACTGGACACTCTATCCACTTGTTGATCACGCTTTCGCTCTAAATATAACGTGGCCTCACAGTTTATTTTAGAGTTCAAAAGAATATACCTCTAAAATTTTCCTCCATGAAGTACACGTACATATGCAGCATGAAAATTTTGCAAGAATAATTGAAAAGTCTTGGATGCATTACTTGCATTAAAATCCTAGAATCCATACTAAAAAGAAAGACTTGTACTTTTCCACAAATTTTATTATATGGTACAACGCGTTTCACCGACTTGCGGCATCATCGGGTACCTGATGATGTCGCAAGTCGGTGAAACGCGTTGTACCATATAATAAAATTTGTGGAAAAGTACAAGTCTTTCTTTTTAGTACGGGTATTATATACTTCCACGAGGTGAAGCTTGAAGCAATAGAAGTAAATCCTAGTGACCAAATAGATTTTAACGAATTCTTTTCTTGCTCAACAATGATGGAAATAGTTACCACTTTGTTGACCCGGGGTCGACATTCGTCTACTCACAAAAGATGCCCGTTTTGTCTTAATTATTTAGGGGTTTGGAGGCAGATGATAAAAAGACGATTCTCCATTTATTTCAATGTCAACATCCATTCCTAATTATAATAATGGTTGCGAAATGGCATAGGAAATACAGCGTGCTTGTGGTAGTCAAAAAGACAGTCTAATTTTTGACCAGTAGCTGCAATTATACGAGAGTGACATGCGATTTTGCCTCTGATCAATTGATTCCAATCAAATCCAAGAATTTTCGAGTAAGGTTCTGAGCGAGATCTTACGGAACACTAGGAAACTGAACCATCCGAAGCATCTATGAACATGTGAGGTGGGATCAAGGTGAGCATGAGTAAGGCCATGAACTTTTTAAGGCCGACTATGGCAATGCGCGCGACTTAATAAAACGGAACTCCATTGGAGGAAAATGTGTCTCGGCAGGAGGCGCGCTCATCTGCGCAACTCTTCCCTCCTTACTTCGAGCTTGTAGGAGAGCCCCTTTGAGGAGCGGAAGGGAGGCCGCGACACCGCCTGCTTGCACACCTAGCAACCTCCCCCGTCCCCACCTACACCCTCGAAACCCTATTGACCCCTTCAGAGGCAAACCCACTCCCCCGCGGCGGTGTGTTGTATTTGTTTATTTGGCAGCGAGCAGTTTAGGCGGGCACTTGAGGGAGGTAAAGCTCTAAGAAGCCGTCTTGAGGAGGGTTTGGGGGGAGGATCCCTTGGAGTAGTCCTCAAGGGCACTCTGGAGGGGAGGGTGTGGATCCCCCCCGGGGGTCGTGGGACGGAAGGGGTCAGGTTAAGGTTGCCCTCGCACCAGCTTCATTGGATGAAAGGAGTGGGGAATTGGGCGTGGTGCTGAAGAGGGAACTCTCTGCAGGGCAAAGAGGTACGTATGCGCGTACTTTTCAACGTGAAGGCTGGAAGGGACTACTGACTAGAAGGCGGGTTAAATCCCAAGGGTGTAAGTTTATTTCTTTCATTTGTTCATTGAACAGTAGCAGTCAAAAATCATCAGGATATTTGTACAACGGAATTTTCCTGCACTACACGACAAGTAGGTAATTTATAAACATCCTAGTCGTAGCAGCCGTTGGAGGAAGACGTAAAACAAAGCCGTCTTCTCTGAATTACCGGATCAGAGCATTACCTCGCGCGGCTGATTGAGAGTCGGTTTTTCCCATACAATTTTTCTCTTCCATTGACATTGGCGCAATACCCTGCAAGTCGACGGGTGTGCGAATCAGGGGTGGTTTGAGGTCGCCAATATTTAATATATAACTGTGAATATATATTTAAACGTATAAATTAACATGTACGCACACACGCGTCCCTATCTACATTATGAAGTATCGGAGTTTTCGAGTAAAATTGAAATTTTTCGTCTTTTTTTACATGAGAAATTTGGCAAGATTACGTCTGATTTTGTGATGATTGTGCACCGTGCGAGGAGAATATGAATATTTGATATTGTCGATGGTGGTGCCAATCTCTCTTATATGATATCCTGGTTGTTCAGTCTGTCAGTGCAATGTGGTGCCATAATAACTCCCTCGGTGTCACTTGTGAACTCGTCTTCTACACCCACGCTCTCTGATAGTATCAGTCTTGCTTTCCCTCCTCTTTACTCAAGGGGCGCTCAACATATTTTTCCACCATACAAGCCACTTTTACTCTCTTTTCTTTGGTATTTTTTTTAACAAACCTAGCGGATTAATGTATGGATTAACCTTCTCCTAATCCTAAATGACGTTTCGTCTCATAAATCCCAAATATCTGTCAGGCAAATATTCGAAATTTAGCAGAACTAAGGCGAAATTTCTCTTTTACTCTTTCATTACGTTTTCCGTCCAATGAAAACTAGTTTCTTTATGACTTGTTCTCTTATTCTTCTAATGTTTAATTCTTGCCGGCCCCGGTGGCAGCGGGGTAACGTCCTCATCTGCCGCGGTCGCGGATTCGATTCCTGCAAGGGTGGAATTTTTTCCACCTAGGGTGTTTGTATTGTTGTCATTGTTGTCCGATGTAAAGGTCAAAAAGCGCTGTTTTCGGGCCATGACAAAAATAAATAAATAAATAAAATAATGTATTTTCCCCGTGAAAGGTGTGATGCAAGCTTAAGCGATTTAAATGGTGTCCAGGGACGTAAGGGTAGGATTTTTGACTGTTGTTCCACATATTTCGGAACCTGATTCCACATCTGATTGTAGTAGTAGTAAGTAGGGTCTCATACGTGAGGACGGCGGCCCTATTCACCCGTTCACGTCTTCTGCGGAACGACGTCTCCGTATCCGTCCATGATGACTTTTATGCTGGCGGTATCTTGAATTTATTTGTATGAACGGCTTAATGCATATATCTGAATTTGGTAAAGCGCATCAAAGAGATCTACATCTACATAAATACCCTGCGATCCACCAAAAAGGTGTGTGGCAGGGGGTGTAGCACCATGAGGGAAGGGTAAGTGTTGAGGGGGTTGGGGGTTAGGTGAGGAAAGGTGGGGGGAACCTGTAAGAAAAAATATATACATATATACATGTATACATATTCACACACACACACACATATATATATATATATACATATATTAAAATATACATATATATATATATGCACATACATACACACATATCCTCGCGCAGTCCCTAACCTGTACGTTAATACTTATTGTAATGAACTAAGTCCTGGGGAATTTCGGCTACAAGCATTCTGGTCCCTTACCGTTCTTGGAAAAAATGACATTTTAAACCTGTCAGTCTTGCAGTCTATCTCTCTAGTCTTATATTCGTGATCCCTTCGACCGTAATACTTTGGGGTTCGTATTATATCCTTGATGTCATCGGAAAAGGGCCCATCTTTAAATATTTTTAATAAGTTTAATCTATATTGGAAACACCGCTGTGTAAGATAATCCCAACCTAAATTGTCTAGCAAAATGGATACGCTGCTGAGTTGGTCATAACAATGTTTGACAAATCTAGCCCCCCTCCGCTGAACTCGATCTAATTCGGAAACCAAATTTATATTATGAGGATCCCATATACTGGCAGCATACTCTAGGTGGGGCCTGACCAAGGCAAGGAAACATCGTACCTTCACTTTTTCGTCGCATTTACCTAGCACTCTTTTCACAAATCCCAATTTTTTATTAGCACGACCGCATATTTCTCGTATGTGTTTTCCCCAGGACAGATCGTGAGTAATTGTTACACCCAAGTATTTAAAGGAATCTACCGTCGCGATTTTGGTTTGTTTCACTTTGTAACTATAAGGGAGGGAATTATTCTTTTCCCAAAAATGCATTACTACGCATTTTTAAAAATTTAATTCCAATTGCCATGTATCGCACCAATTTTGAATTGCATCTAGGTCGTTGGCTAACACGACTCTGTCTTCGTGACTTCGGATGTCCCCATAAATTACTGCATCATCGGCGAAAAGACGGAGCTTGCTATTAACTACGGTACTGAGAGATGTGTTTATATAACGACTCCAAGGTAAAATTAGTATACTCCATAGAATTTTAGTAGAATAAATTTTGGATTCTCATACGGAAGATTGAAGAATACGAGAAAAACCCACGATTAAATTGAAAGATCTCTTCAGTGTCGAAACGTACTTCGTCGTGTTCAGAAAAGCACGACAACACGGTATTTAATTCAAGAAGCGAATTATTGTAAATTTTACACCCACGAAAATTTTGGGACAATTAAAGTCGAAATTCAGAATGAATTCAGAAAAGGTCGCTTCTTTGGTAAAATAAATATATTGGCACTGATTTAAGGAGAATTTAGTCGACAAAAACTACACTAGCTACAGAAGAAGGCTTCCATTTCCTTAGTTACTGCTCGCTGATCGAGCATTAGCCATTCAAATTTTAGCTCTGCATAGGAATTTATGTGCACAGGAGTTTTACTATACGGGCTAACATGCATTTGAGAATATGCACGAACTAATATATCTTCATGTTCGCCTGATACACTATCACACCCGCCACAAGCCCCTGTGACGGTTTGCGGGGTATTGTACGCATGTAGATACCCCGAAGAATAAAGTTAAGTTGAATAAGTTGAAGTTAAATTTTTTTGATAGATAAATGTATCTCTTTCAAAAATATCTTCTAAAAGGTCGAAAACAGTATCCATTCCCCAGAAAGAGACGCGAATTCAATTGTAAAAGAGGTCTTTTGTATGGCATGAGGGATGGAGCCCATTGCTTCAGCGGAAGGATATAAATATCTGACCCTCGGTAAGGAGCCAGCGCTAACCCGGTAGCGTTTATCCCACCTTGAGCTCCCTCAACTACGCGAAAGGCCTCTTCTGATTGGCTGACAAAAGCAAGTTCCTCCTCGCTGTTAGAGTGTGCTTTGTCCGGCAGATGAAGTTCTGTTTTCTTTCCGAGCCCCAGTCGGTGACAGTATGTCTCTCTCCCTCTCTCTCTTTCCTCGGGGATTTCCTGGCCGTAATATGTTCGGCCACTTACCCCCAAAAAAGTTGGTCACAATGGCGGGGCCCCCGGTGGGAGGTTGCGGGGAGAGGAGGAAATGTGGGAACGGTAAGGGTGGAGAGGGAGAGTGAGTCGAGGCGTGGCTGGGATTTGACGGGAAGGTTGGTTGTGTCCGCGTGGAGAGAGGACCGAGTAACAAGGGAAGAATGCGAGCGGAACGACTAGTAAAGTGATACGTGAGACGGGAAACGGGAGTGTGAGGGGAGGACGGAAAGGGGGGGGGGGCAGACAGAAGTGGAGGGGGAGGCATCTGAAGAGGAGAGTGAAGAAAGAATAGGAGGGGGGGAGGATGGACGGATCGTTTCGGTCGTCTATGGGGTTGGGCGGGCTGGGTGAAATTTGTACGCATTAAATTCGACTTGCGATATTTCGATGCATCGATTCAAAATTGCGATATTTTATATATATCGAATTATTAATAAGAATCGTATATATCGACCGATTCATCGAATTCATATTGCGATAAGGCAATGCATCGACTTCGATCAGCGATATCCTCCAGACATAATTATAATTAAGAATCGTGTATTTCGGACGATTTATCGAATTCATATTGCGATAATGCCCTTTCATAACAGATTGAATACTTTAAGGAAAAGATGTAAACAATTTCTGTAATAATTTGATTGATGTGTTGTGTGAAATTGTATGCAACAGGTTAATTTTTGATTCTTTTTCCTTGTTGATTGGGAAACGGATTTTACTTAAATGGGGATTTTCTCTTTTTTTTGTTTTAAAATTTTTTGTTTGGAAGTTTTCTTTAGATGTATCTTTTGGACTGACTGATTTTATCTATTATCTTCAGTGAGACTGATTCATGTCATGATAGGTCATGTTATCTTTTCCAAGGCAAGTTTGATTGCAATACCTGGGACTTGTGTGCCACCTGACATTGTCTATCTGCACATGTAGGTGTAATTAATAATAATGATAAGGCAATGCATCGACTTCGATCAGCGATTTCCTCCAGTAGCATAGTAATCCTAATGTGACGCTGAAACACTTTAAATTAACACTTTGAATATGGATCCTTGAAATAATGTATAGATCGGGGGTGCAGAGTCTCGAAAATTCTCCACAAATTCAAAAGGTATCGCTTTTGGATAAATCTGAGGCTTTTAAGAGAAATAAATCTGTTCCGACCTTACTCTCGCTCAAATATAACATGAGGTGATTGAGAATCCGTTATAGTACTTTTACGGCATGCTTTCAGAAGACCTCTAATTTTGACTTGTAGTAGTTTCCATTTCCAATGGTTCAATTGGACTCCAGATGGTCGCACACCGTGCAACCACTTATCGTTCATGCTGTGAATCGATGTGATAATTAAAAGCGTGCTGGAGGGATACGATTTAATTGAGCATCGTATTGAAACGACATTCATGCAAAAATTAATATGAATATAGTCACAGGCAATGACGGTTTATGATGCCATAAAACTCTAAAAACCAAAAAAACTAGGATATTTACGATTTATTTTTTCAAATCTTTGATATTTTTGTGGCACAGCCATCTTTTACAACGGAAGGGATGAGACGATATGTACACATATGACATGACCGCTTGTGTATATACGCACATACGTATATACACACAGACACTTGGTCGTGTATACACACGCACACAGATGGTAATGCCATGTGACCTAATGTCCGACGGTGCTTCGTGGGAGGCTCTCTTTGCTTGTGAGAGAATTTGTGAGGAGGGAATTCACGCCGAGGTTAAGTAAGATGGAGAGAGCGGGAGAGAGGGGTTGATGAGGGGTGTGGGGACGGAGGAAGGGGGAGGGGGCAGCGAGGGGCGGAGTGAAACTGCGCCGTGGACACCGTGGAGGAATGTTGATGGCGCAAAAAGGAGGAAGCCATTAAAAACACCCCCGCCGAGCCGCGGGGGGTGATTAGGGAGCATAAACATGCCGGCGCCCTTTGTCGAGAGAGTCCCCTCGACGGGTGGTCGGACCGTTTCAGGGCGCCGCGCAATCACGTGACGGCGCTCCCCGCGCAGCACCGCCCCGCGCTCCCACCCCACCCCCCACTTCATTCTCAACCCCCAACCCCACCTTACCTTCCTCCTAACCCATCCCAATTTCCCCCCATCCCCCTGTCGCATTTCTGTCCCCTTCCACGACGGGTGTGGACGTTGCGGGTGGCAAACTTGGGCGTCTCCTCCCGGCGAGGGGACGGGGGTCGTTTCGGTCGACCGGTGTCTTTTGATGTCGCGTCCGTTTCCGCGACAGGGGATTTCGTTGGTGGCGGGCGGGGAGGGTGGCGGCGACGGGGGCGGGCGGGACACATCCTTCGGTCCGAGGCGCTGATGGGCGCCCTCGTAGTCCGTTGTTCCAAAGGCGTGTGGAAATTGGTGATTAAACCGAAAAGGTTATTACATCCCCAATGGGTTTTTTTCCCTCCGACCCCTCCTCCCCCCGCAACCCCTGCGACATTATTGTGAAGGCAAGGGAAGGGAAAGGAGTGTTACCGCGATGGAACTAAAACGCTATGCCCGCCATGAATATATGACCGCCATAATTTCACACGAAAAAAGGCGTAAGGTCCGGAGGTTATTTTTTTTTAATGGCTACTTTTTGCTCTGTTCGGTTAATATGCCTGTAACGATCGTCTCTTCGAGTGGCGTCTACAAACTAACATAATTTTAAGTGAATCATGTCTGTCGACGTGTGCAGTAAGAGGGGTTTTTTGAAGGAAGAGATGAAAAGAAGGCGCCGGAAAACTCGGCAGTGATTTCAGAATAGTTGGTAGAACATAACTACCCTTAGGCGGCACTACTTTTAAACCACCCCGCCCCATCAAGGATGTTTTGTTTCTTTTTTTTCTGTATTTTTCAAGAGAGATGTGGATAAGGAAACACACGCCGTCATCAGGAATCAAAGTAAATGTCTCAGCGGAGAGTAGCTTCGATATCGCACGGTTGCAAAGAGCTTCACCTTTTTTTTTGGTGTTAACATCTTCCAGATAACTATACACAGATACTTATTTACGCGCATCATAATTTAAATAGTTATATTCACTGGTATAGATAAACTGGGATTGACTGTTTTTGCCATCTCATTTAATTTGCAGGCACTTCATTTGGTAAAACATCCCTTTTGTTGGGATAAATACACGGGACAAATAAAAAAAAATACCAGGAAGTAAGCCAGTTATCATCAGATAGGGTAGGATGGAAGACAATCAAGTCAACCAATCTTAGGATATTGAAAGACCAATGATGATGAAACCGACGTTTTTCATAGGGGTACAAGGATTGAGAGAGTAATGTGCTGTTTATATAAAATGCTTATTTTTACCTTAATGTTTGTTAATTTACCAAATTACGATGTCAATTTTCTTCTAAAGTATGACGTTGGGTCACAACGATCAGTAATACGACCTAGTTAAAAATCAACTGCTCTTATTCTTACTCGGAAACATTCCAAGAAATGAATAGTTCACAGAGAGATTCCTATTTTTGGTTTAATGTTTTCCAAAATGAACATTGTATTCATGATGTTAGTTCTTCAGTCTTTAAACTATTGGAAAATTGTACGTAATCATGGATGTGATACCGTACCTGTTACAGTTGGACAGAATCCAATATTTTTAAGCATCACAGTTTTCTACCGAGTCTTCATGAAAATTTCAATTTTACTTTCTTGTTTTTTCCGTGTTTTCAAAACATATAATGAGAGATAGACGTACTAGAATCGGAGATAAATGTTGCTATTTTATTAATTTTGCCGATTCTGCGAGTACAAAAGCGCTCGATGTCCTCCAAGAGATTTAAGGTTCAAATACTCAATCTCGTTCATAGATGCAAATACGTAGAATGTATGAGTCTAATGCTTTACATAAAACATACTACATTTTTTATGAATTAAAGTAGGAGTTGCATCCATCAGCAGTTCTAACCCAGCGTGTTGGTTTAATTTATCTTTTTGCATGCACCACTACAAAGTAGACAAACTATGGTCATGGTACGTGTACCATTACCATATTTTGTCAACTGATATGTAGGTTTTTGGATGTTCCCCAAGATATATTACGTTTCAACGTACACTTCCTTCAGCCTAAACTTTTATTATTCCTACATAAATTTCGTCTTTAGTCCTTCATATTTTTTCCATACTTCATGATGACCAAAAATTCTATTCTTCTCCTTTCTCTTCCCAGATTTGCTTGCCTGGTTCTCTTCTGCCCATTTCTTTATGCCTTGCTGAAGGTTCACATGGGTAATCCCTTTCTCCCCTAGTCACGTGCAGTTTTACGTATTTAAATGATAAATAATAAAAACCCTGGACCATATGCAACTTGATTGTTGTCTGTAACACCGTCATCTCTTGAATAGAATGGTTTCAGGCGTAACTTTGGGGAAGCTATTTATATCGGAAAAGAAATAATTAGTTATTCCACATATATTTTATTAAACACCATTAGTGTTTAATAAAATATATGTGGAATGACTAAGTATTTCTTTTCCGACAGTCATCTCTTATTTGGGTTAAATTTTCCCATATGGAGGCTTCATAATCTTGAACTCTTTTGTTTACAATTCAGAGTATTTCAATATTTATAATTTATAGTTTTGTTTTATTTTTTTAATAATTTAATATTTTATTTTACATAAGTGAATGTTTTTAACCAAATTTATAATTTAGATTTAACACATTACAGGGTTGAACACTACTTATTGCATTATATTACTTTTGCTCTGATTCAAATATTGTCTCTTCCTCTCTTAATATCCTTTCAGCCCGTGGGAAAATGAGTATTTCAATAAATATACGATATCTCAATTTTTTCTCTCTAATTCTTTCTTTTTTAGTTTATCATCCACCAAACAAAGTGCCTTCTTGCTCCGGTCATACATATCCTCAGGTCAGAATCTCTTGTTTTCATTTCCTCGTAGGGATGGAAATCCCTTATTTTCACAACGCTTCTTAAATGCGATATTCTTGGTCGTTCTCTTGCTCTTTCATCTAGCACTCTGTCCCCAAGGGTTATTTATTATTATAATTTTGCCCTATCAGGTGTCCTCTTTTAAGTTTCAACTTTTTCGACCAAAAGTCTTAAAAGTGAAATCGCCATATTGATGATATCAGATTTCCCTTATAGTATTATTGACGAAAATAATAAATCCTTTTTTTTAACGGTACCTTAATTTTAAATGACTCATTCGATTTGAAAAGATTTCCGATTTATTGTCGATATATTGTCACATCTAAGTCATGCTAGGCAAAACCTTTCACATTTGCGAAAGGTACGTACGCACATACTAAGTACGCTCCGTCGTGTTTTATACGAATGCTATCCAGAAAGTAAACTCCGTTTTTCTATATATATATATATTATTTTCGCACATAGAAATAGACATATGAGGAAAGGGGATAGGAAAACACATAAATGACCAACACAGGAAAGGTGGGGAAGGCGGTTTTGAGCAGATCACAAATGTAAAAATATTTCCTTATCCGGGATTTGAACCACGGACCTTCCACTTTCCGGGTGGATGCTCTATATGTATATATATATATATATATATATATAAACATATAAATATATACTGGAACAAACACAGAAAATGTATTATTTCCATATAAAAACTGCATATATCTACTATTTTTATTTATAATTGCCAAACAGATTATTATTTAGATAAACATTTGTCATATCTCTGGACTAGTTTTCAAATTTCATCAGCGGAAAATTCTGCCGACTGAGATCGCAGCCAAGCGATGACGGCATCTTGAATTTCCTCGTCGAGAAGAGCACTAAACATGTATTGGCACGTTTCGTCAATTTTTCAGGCGGGGTTCATTGTTCACCCGAGACGGGCGACCATTTCTGTCATCATCATGGACATTTGCGTGAACTCTTAAACGAACGACAAACAGAGACGCACAATTCTTGTCACTCATCACATTTGCTCCGTACAGAGCACGAATTTCCCGATGAATGTCAGCAGATTGTCATGTCAGAAATTATTTTTTGCAGTACAAACCTGAATACTGAACGGACTTCACGTTTGGCTAGAATTTCTATTGCATTGCTGATTTTGACTAGCTATTTTAAACAAACGACAAGCGGCGCACCAATCCAACCACTGCAGCTCGAGGCGTACTGACCTACTGTGTGCGTTAATTGAGCGACAATTCGACTCCCTCCACTAATTCACTACATCTCACGCCACACGAAAACGTAGGTTACTTTCTGGACCGCGCTCTTACTTCTTCACGAACACACGAGACAGAGAAAGAGAGAGACCTCCGAATGAGGGGAAGGGGTTGTAGGAGAACTTCCTCCGTGTGTGTCTTACCTACTGAGGACGGTAACTCACCTGACGGTGCGAAGCACGCACACGGGGGGTGATTATTGGAATCTCGCGCTCGCACCATTAGCGTCGGGTGCGGGGGTGGGCTCGGGAGGGGTTGTGAGAAGAACTGGAATGGGGAAGGAGGAGGAGGAGAAGGGATTCCCTCGTTGGATTTTCGAGTGGCACTCCGTGCCCGATGTTTCGAAGCGTAACGGGTATCACCTTTCTTACCCCTCTCCCCGCCCCCTTTCTCTATCCTCCCACCGGGCATCCCGAATGGGCGCAGGGGATGACTGTGATTATACACCCTTCGCTCTTGTGAAAAAAAGAATCCGATGACGTATGTTGCGTTGAGGGTGTATTGGGGATGGGTGCTGGTTTAAAAAGATGGACAGTGAGAGAGAGAGAGAAAGAGAGGAGTAGAGGAGGTCGGGGTATCAACAATCTGGGGTGAGGGGGGTTGGCGGCTCGGAATATCTGTGAGAGAGGGAGGTTGGGGTGGCCATTAAGAAAGAGTGGAAGTTTAGGATTCCATTTTGAGTGTGCGTGTGTGTGTGTGTGGCGCGTCCTTTCCACGTCTACTCCCGCAATCTTTTGCACCCCCTCCCCTCAACAATTCGGGAAACGAGGCCTCCCCATCCCCTAAACACCCCCAGACCACACGCCCCAACCATCCTCCTCCTCCTATTCCTCCCCCTTCGACTCCCACATTTCATACTCATCCTCCTCGCGCCGGAAAAAAAGATACGAGAGAGAGAATGGGAGAAGATTTAACAAAGTCGGCATTGTGAGCTGCTGAAAAGGGCCCCGTGTTGAGGAGGGAGGCAGGGAGAGGGGGGCGAAGGAAAGAAGGAAGAAAAGAGGGATGGGCGGAGTGGGGTACACCGGAGGGTTTAAGGATTGGGGTCGGTATTGGGCTAAGGAAAGGTTTAAGGGATGGAGCAGGGAGGGGGAGGGTTTAAAAAAATGAGAGGGTGGAATGAGGAGGGGGAGAGGATGCGTGAGGGGTTGCCCTCCTCGGTGGGGAGGGGCGGGAGGGAATGCCCTCACGCACGCACGCACGCACCAACACAAACCCAAGTCCCGGCGGGCAAATGGGCACGCGATCGATATCTCAGCACTCCACGCACTCACTCTTCCCCCTCCCCTCTTTGACTCCCCTCCTCACTCCCACCCTCGCTCCCTGCCCCCTCCACCCCCTTACCCTCGCCCAGCCCACCCCACAATCCTTCTCGATCTTCTTCGGATTCCCTTTCCTCCCCCTCCCACCCTCCGGTCCCATTTCCTCCCATTATCCCCGCCTCTGGTATATCATTTCCTTCGTCCGACGCTCGCACACCCCACACCCCCACTCTCACTCACCTCCTCTTTCCACACCCACTCCCCTCCCGGTATCCCGTATCCCAACACCGTCACCTCACCCCTAGTGTTCCACCACGCCCCCGAACCCCCCATTTAACCAGACCTCATCCGCCCCCACCCCTGTTCGGAGGCCCATATCTCTCGCAGTGGGACCCCGTAGTGGAAGCCCACCATTCCCTCCAATCTTCCTCTTCCTTTTCTCTCTCTCTCTCACTCCCTCGCCTCCCTTTCCCGCTTGCCTCGATCTCCTCCGCGTCATATAGAGGTTTCTATATATATAATATATATATATATATATATATATATATATATATATATATATATATATATATATATATATATATATATAACACTTTTGTGAAAGTCTCTAGGACGTGAATAATAATGTTTATGGGATTAGCACTAGTAGACAAGGCAAAAACACAGAAAAACAAAAAGAGAAACTCACTAACTATCGAATTTTCGGTGGTATAACCACCTTTCTCAACAGGAAAAAGGAACAGAACTGGGGCAAAGGAGGGCCAGTGCTTCCCGGCCCGCCGGAAATTCGATACTTAGTGAATTTCACTTGAATATGTTTCTGTGTTTTTGCCTTGTCTACTAGTGCTAATTCCATGTACATTATTGTTCATGTCCGTTAGACTTTCACAAAAGTGTTATATATATATATATATATATATATATATATATATATATGTTTATATACACATATACGATATATGTATACGTACATACGGCCACACTTTCCAATACATCACCTACCAACTACCACTACGTCCACAATCTTTCCTTCCCAGTTCTCTTTTCTTTTTCGATCTGCCCCTCGCAACCCCTTCGACTCCCATTCCTTCCTCTCCTTCGCCTATCTCCAACTTCTCCCCCTCCCCGCTATCCGTGGCGTACCTACTTGGGCGCACAAAACGATTCCCGCCCCCCCATCTCCGTCACGACCCCCGCTTTCAGACGAAGAAAGGCGACTGCCTTTCCCGCCTCCCTCCCTTTGCTAGTCTTCACAATCTCATCCCGATCTCCCTCCCACCTTCCGGTCGCCCCGGCTGTTGGGGTGACGCGATGTATTGAGGAGCGATGCGCTCGCGATATCCGTATTCAAGACGAATTCAATGAATTACAACTAACGATGAACGTAGTACCCATCACATTGGGGAAGAGAATCCACTTCTTTTCTACGTCCGTTGCTCATCACCCCACGTGCGTAAAACGGATCGGCATCGGGAAGGTATTGATTGAGATAGAGGTGTGATCTACATGCAATTTATCGAATAATGCCGGGATGTATCGACTGCGACGCGTTTCTGCACTCGGTATCGGCTGATAACACGGTATACGGGATGTGCTGTATGTAAGCAGGATGGACTGCATAAGATACTGTCACACCGATTGATGTGGTATCACAGTCATTCAACTGATAAGTTCGTCTCGCGTACGATACCGATTCGAAAAGTTAAAACTGTGACAAAAGAGTTGATTCGTAACTTATAGATTTCTGTCGAATTGATTTGGAAGACTAACTGTATCACCATGCTCAAAATTATCCTTATTATTTTTGCAGTGGGGGAAACACCGAAACGAGAGCAAACAATTTTAAACTATTATGCTATGAGTATCTAATAAATCATTCAATTAATTAATTACAGCTCATTTATGTAGTTAATCTCTATCCTCCCTCTGGTGGTCAGTGCAAAGATTGATAGGTTGTTAAACTTTCTCCATTTTTCATGTTTCTCTGGTTTCCTTGTCATCTGCTCACAATAACTGCAACCCACATATTTCATAATCTGCTCTATTAATTGCAGTCTTGGTCTTACCCCATGTTCCTTCCCTATTCATGTTTTCTTTAAGTATTGTCTTTAACGAGTCCTTCATGCGCCAGTTAAGGCCCTATAAGATGGAATTCCTTGTTCACGATAAAAGTCCACAAGCTTCTCTTCATGTTCATTCTTCCAAGCTCTTCCTTATTAGAAATCATATTAGTCCATTTGATTTTTTTAGCATATGTCTATGGTACCATGCTTCGATGGGTTCGATTCCCGGGAAAAGCACTTCGGGCACCTGCAGCTCCACCCAAGCTAGTTGATTTTTCGGGTACCAGATCTTCCTGGGAAACTATAACCGGCACAGGGAAAGGAACTGGCCCCCCTACCCTGATGTGTGAATATTCACACGCCGTCGGGCCTAGTACATGGGTGAGCTCTATCATCACCTACTAAACCGACCTTCGGGTTGATAACTGTGTTTTATGGTACCATATTAAATAATGATATCACTGTTAACTATTCCGCTCTGAATCATTTTATTGAAATATTCTAGCTCATCCAAATGGCGATTAAGATGTTGGCTGCTTCACTGTAAGAACGTGGTATCGGATTCGGCTGTGGTCCAGAGCGAACTCTTGTAGGAATGAGTGTTTGGTTCACCATAAATGTCGGCCTCTCTAATGAGCTTCTGTGCTAGTCAACTTCTACGTGTGATCTTCCCTTAAATCGATGTAGTTGTCCCCCAAATGCGATGCTGCAATGCGAACACGGGCCCTCGAAATAAACCATATCTAGGTGATGAGATTTGCATAGGAAGAGATGGCGGGCGTATACACACTGCGAATTACATACGTCCTTATATCGATGCCGCCCATGTGAAGTGGTGGAGTGGACAGTGTGACTTAAACTGGCATGAAACTACTTTTATACCCCTAACATAGCTATTAGAGGGACTGAAAATGAGAATGTGGCTCCGTCTGATAAAATCTGCCAGTATGGGGAGGCCGGAAGTCTTACAGGCCACTCCTTTGCTGTCGAAAAAGACAATGAGCATTGTTTTCACTTTTGATTTGCTCATTCTTGCCTTTTTGGGTTTGAGGGATTGGTTAGTGTGCCACTCAGAGCTTTGGCCTTTTGTTTCTGGGTCGTATTTTCAAAAACCCAGGTTTCATCACCAGTGATGACTTTGTTCAAATAATCAGGTTCATTTTTAATACGTTGCAAAGGTTCACTTGAAATGTCCACTCGGTTGGTCTTTCGTGACACGGTCCACCCGCAGAGGTTTAAAATAACTGATGTCCTGCCACTTTTACAGCTTAGAGAGCACTGAGACCGGCTTTGCGGCAAAGCTTAACTTCTACCCCACCTACTCCAAGTAGTTTGATGCCACTCTAATCAATGAGAGCGGCGAGGGAAATTTAATTGTATTACTTTGGGAACGCACCCTGTACATCATGGGATTTCATCTTATTAGATGCCGGGTTTTTAATGTGCATTGATGTGTGTGTGTATGTGTTAAAAATGGGAAAGTTTGGAAAACACAGCGTATTTAGATATTTAATTTACTCTAAAAATATTTGCAGTCTTGAAAGAAAGTACAGAGGAATTTTCAAGGGAAGGTTGTTAGGACCGCGGGTGCCATTTAAACGACATGATAGAAGCCACACAGAATCAACATATTTTTGGTTGAAATTTTCTCCTCGCCTTTATCGAATTTATGTGAAGTATATTACTTCGAGAAAATCATATGTTACCGAAGTTCCGCGTCCAACAGGTTTCATCGTACAGGGGAGCTTCATTACGAATAAAACAATCGCCATGTTTCATACGTACATGCATCATGCTTCATGTGTTCCCGGATTTGGCAGGTTTCCGACTTTTCCCGAACTTAAGCAGATTCCGTCTTCCATGGGGCATCACCGCGTATACAAATAACACCCATCTCACCGCGATGGCGAAAATCGGGCATTGAAAAAACCCGCGAGTTTATTTCCAACGGTTCACACGCGACGCATGCGAGGAGGGATGCGAACAAAGGAACAGCCTCTACCCTCTGGCACCCCTCGCCCCCCCCCCCCCGCGCGATCCTTCTCACGCCCCCCCCCTTCCCCATTTTCCAACCCCTCCCAGGAGGGTGTGGGCGAGTGGCCGAAAGGAAAGAGGGACGAAAAATGCAACATTGTATGCAATATTTTGCCAGTCTCCGCGCAAGCAAGTAAGTGCGATTGGAGCGAAGTAGGATCGGGACGGTCCCATCCCTGGGCGTCCGCATGGACCAACGGTGGCGTGTTTGCGGTCCAGTGATGGGAGTAGGGTTGTGCGACATTCATATTCGCCGTTTTGACTTTCGATTTAAAATAAAAATTGTGGTGGTGAAGATGTATCGGCTTGACATATTTTGGTATATCCAACGGATGGAAATCGACCAAATAATCGAGCGGTATCGACCAACACATCTTGATGAGAATATCGTCCTTATCACCATACCAACAACATCGAACATCACCAGGTTATATCGAGCAATATCGGCCATATCGTCACATTGATAATATCAGATATAGCACTAATATCGCCCATAATAAATATGTAAAAAATGTCGCCCATTTCGTCATATCAATCATTTCGTAATTCGTATATTGCTATCATTGTCTTTTTCGTAATCGTCATCATCATCATCTTCTAAAGGTGGAGCCTAGTCGTTGCAGTCATTGGTCTCCCTCCACTGTTGTTCTTTTCATATCACTGTATGTTGTTACTCTCATGGTACTTTTTATATCATCTATAAATTTTTTTCTTGGCCTTCCTTATTTTCCCCTCCATTATATTTTTCAGGAAGTTGTTATGTCTAAGAACATGTCCTACAAATTTAATTTTTCTTTTCTCAATCTCTTTTATTAAATTCCTTTCCTTTTTAATACTTAAAATTTTGCTTTTATTGACCGTCTATCGTATTCTGCTCTGCTTATTCTTCTCCAAATCCACGTTTCCATTGCTTCAAAGTCTTTTTCTTAGGTCCAAGTTTCGCTTCCATATAATAATGTACTCCAAATAAACGTTTTTGCAAAGGATTTTTTAATTTCCAAATTCATGTGCTTGTTTTCTCAAACATATTCTTTTTAATATTCATGTGCTTTCTTCGCTAAGTCTATCTTCCTTTTCACACTTTCAACATAATGGATGAATAATATCGTCATGCCTACCAGTTCGCCCATATCGTGAATTGAAAACAATGACCATTTCGTCAGTTCGACCATATTGCTCATACCTGGTCATGATGAAATATGATTAACATTGTGTCGATGCATCGTCACATCCGACGGAGCACAGGGATGGGAGAGGGGGGATGAGTTTCTGGCGGAGGGAGAGGTGGAATGCAGAGTGATCGAAGGAGCGCGACGGTATCGAGAGCAGTGAAATGGATAATAAATGCGGATTCAATAAGTGCCCTCCCTCCTCGGCAAACTTTTTTGTGCCCGTGGCGGTCATTACGGTAGGAACGGAAAATTAAAACCTCTCCCTGACGATATTTCTCGGAAGGACTCCGTGGGCATGTGGGATTGAGAGAATCACTCAATTTCATGAAGACGGTCAATGCGGTCAGCGCAACTGCGTCATAATTGTGACCAAATTCACGGACGCCATCGATTCAACTCGGCGAAACTGATACCCTTTTAAGCCCTTAATTAATTTATCGACCGATGAACTTTAATGAGGTAATGATGAAGTGGACACACTTGGGAACACAATGTGCTGGATTCCCAATGCCTCCAACTCATCGAAATATAGTATATGGAGACTGCTTCTAAATGTTATTCGATATAATGGACGGGAACAGCAGTGGAAAATAATAGATAGGAAAAAAATGGAAATTCAGAACAACGGAAAGGGATTAGGTGATTGACGAAGAGGTCCTGAGGGGACTGGGAGAAGAAACACGACCAAACGAAAAGTCGGAACAGCTGATTTATTATGTTAATTAATTGTATTAGAAATGGTTGGAAGGATTAATTGATAAGAAATGATCTTCATACAATAAGTCCATGAAGGTTAAAATTCTGACCGGCATTATAGCGTATCACAATGCTAGTTCTATAGGTAATACATTTCTATAGTCATTGGATGTTTATTACTGTGACACGTCTATGTTAATTTATTTTCGGAAACTACTAATTGACTCTTTTGACAATTCGGACGCGAAATTAATAACTACTGGCGTCAATTACTTTGGTTTGAAAGTCTCGTCGGAGTCGTGATAAATTTCTCATAAGTTTTATCATGAATTTCACTCGAACTTTTTCGGAATCCTAGAAGTCGTGTACAATTTTTATTGCCATAATCTCTAATACCAGATGAAGGAGATTTCAGGACTAGTTGACGAGCTTGGGGTTACAAATCTGGTGGGTTAAAATGGCTCGAAGTTGTATAGCGGTAGCTCGCGGTGTGTTGAATGTCAATGAGCAATTGGAGTTTGACAAAGTATCTCCAGTTGTTCAAAGTATGCAGGAGGATTACATCGGCATGCGAAACAATATCACTGTCTTTCTAGCGGTCCTCTTATTTTTCTCTTTTCTTTTCGTCAATTTAAATGAAATCAAACAGTGATTCGGAGAAAATTGGGGAGATGAGAGGGCGGAGGTAGGGGATACATTACGAATAAGCAAATTTAACGGAGCACTCTGCATTATGGGAAGGGTTCATTCAAATAAGTAATTTCAGACAAATGTACTCGCGGAGAGAATAGTAGACAGAGTTGAAAATCCAGATAGCATGCTTCAGTGAATATGACACCTCATTCCACACCGGCATGGAGTTGACGTCAATGTCCGTGGCGGGGACTTTGCATTTAATTGTCGCCCCTCCTCCTCCTACAAGAATCTGCTGAAGAGTGCGATCATCGATGATTACTGTTGACATTCCCAATCTGCTATGCGTGAAAATTTCATTATACACGCCCCCAAAAGCAAACCCATGTTCATGCCATTGCTCAGGACACGAGATTACAGAACGATCACCCAAGGCGCATGAGGTACTCGCTGTTTGAATTTAAAAAGTCATAAAGTGTATTTTGCAATAGTTTCATCAAAAAGAACGACAAAGCTATGCACGCATTTATAAATGTGTAATTAATTTTTTTAGCATATCTTTCGTCATTCATTATTTTAAATCTGAATGCGTCGTGATTCTCCACACACATTCAGCCAGCATCCACGAGAGAAAGATGGTGCTTTGTAGAATAATACGCACTCGCATGAGGCCATCAGTAAGTCAGCTTCAAAGGATTTCGCGCGTAATGGAATTGCTGGCGGTCTCTTTAGTTAAAAAAAAATTGGTCGAGGGAGTTCAGAGAAATATTGGAATGAGATGTGGCCAACCATTAAAAAACAGGGTTTTGCTTCGTTTCACCAAATGGGATACTAAATCAGACGTGGTCGACCTTTCTCCTCGGTCAGGCCAATAAAGTGACGAGAATTTTCAAACCTGTAGATACCTATGTCCCCTTCACCCAGACCCCCCCCCCCAACCCCTCCCACAAAAACATAATAAAAAATATCGGTTTCAGATTTTGGCTTTTGGGGTGGTTTCGTACAAACCGAAAAATATGTTTATTTTAGTACCCCTTCGGTATTCGCTCAGTTTAATCCCGTGAACCGCCGTAAATGTCTTAATCGACCGAATACCACCAAAAGGATCCCTCGTGATGTGGGCAACAGCCTTTATTGACGTTAGTTCACTACTAAAAAAGCTCAATGGCTGATGATGGTTTACGGACGAATTTTTAACTTTTGTGAAATCGTTGGCTTCAATACCTTTTTGTGAGATATTTCTGCGCGTAAAAGTAAATCTTATTCTCATATAAATGAAAAGCACTTATCATTGTTCAAAAATCATCGTTTTGGTGCACATTTCTTGAGTTCATGAGTCTTTAATCTTGGGAGATGAACATATCGTATTTTAACTTTATCAGATACACTGTACACTTCCAGACTTCACATCGTGGAGTTGTTTGATGCTCATATTAAATGAGTTTGTAATTTTCCAAATGCTTAATTTCACAGTAACTGATGACCAAATTGAACCTGATGATGCCGAAACACGGTGAAACGCGTTGTTCTGTGAAAAAAAAAGTCAGTGGAAAATTATAAACTCATTTAACTTTATCGTTTTATCCTTCATTAACTTCAGCATTATGATATTATGACGATGGTCTTCATAAAAGATAATGGGAAGGAAATTATGCCCCTGACGGAGGTTCCTGGTTTCACGTCCTCGTGATCATTATGGAATCTGGATTTTCGTATTTTTCTGGGAACTGCATTCACTGCATAGGGAAACAATCAACGCAAACGCTCGAAGTTGCGGAGGAAACCTTTGGAGACCAACGGAACATAGTGGAAACTCCCTTACTCGCTTATGATAATGAGAAAAGTAACTCGTTAATAAATAATTGAATATTTACATAAGCGTTGAAAAAAGTGTTGATTTTAAAGGATCCACCCAGCTTCCCCCAGGGAGCCCAATTCAATTCCAAGGCAAGCCACTCTTTCATGAGTAATGATTACCAAAACTTTACACTATCCTTTGGAAATACCATCTTCGTTATACTGATGTAGGAGCACATAGACACATAGCCTCAGGCATAATTGGTTAGAGAGGGTCGAGATCTCTACCCTGTGGTTTATGCTTCCCTCTTTCACATTGAATGCCACAGAGCCAATCCGAAAGTCTAAGCCTAAAGAATTGCACGAATGTAGTAGTTATTCAAGTTCTAATATTTTTTTTGTGAAATGAATTGGCTCCGTTGCGTTGAGTTGAGAAGCAAATCCATCCTTTTTTACAGAAGGGCATACTCGTCTATTACATCAAATTCTAAGGAGAAGAATTGATCATCACGTACGATACTTGGTTCTCATTAAAAGGTTCCTCTTAGTTGGGCTACTACCTTCGGCAAATGGACTCTCAATCGCGAAAATTTCTAGGTACGCTACTGAGAAGGAAAGTAAAAAGTTACTGCTAATGTTAATTCAAAAATTTAAACCAATTTATGATTTTATTTTAAACTTTGAAAGCATTAACTCCAAAATTATCAGCTTGGGGCTTACCACTGCCTTGTCCTAGACCGTTCAAATAACCACAGGCCTATTGCGTGAAGCGAAGGAAAAAAATACAGTTAACTTTAACGCAAAGTTAAAAGCAACTTAACTGTCGTAATACGCAGTTGGGAGTTTATGTACTCTTGACTTTACCAGACATTTAAAATGTTTTGCCTCATTCTTCAAAACAAGTGCAGTATGGACACCACAATATATTTCCCCGAAAGGAAGTGGGCCATAATTTTTGGAATGTGTCCATAGTCATTGAAATATTTCTGTAATTTCTATTATTTAATTCAAACGTGCATGCAAACAGTTTCATACATCATCGAGTACATAAAAAATCCGATCGAGCGTTTCGGAGCCAACATATCCTCAAACTATTCAAGTCGTCAGTCTATACCTAAAGCCAGCTCTTTCGTAACTGATGATTGGTCTTAGCGTTTGAAACTTATCGTACGTTCGGATAAATTGTGGAAAATATTACGTTCGTTCGTCAGTACAATTGATTATACGCCACTATATCATTCATTCCCTCGGTTGACCAACAGATATCATGTGGGAAATTGAAAAAAAAACTTCCATACAATAGAGTCGAAATGGATACCTAGGAAGGATTTCATTACTTCACCCAGAATATCGATCCGATTCCCTTCTCGTTTGCTCTGCGATACGAAATAGTAATGAAAATCTTTGATTTGCGTGTGGAAACCTATTTTTCCAAATCGTCCGCGAGTTAGATGAACGTTATTAATCTTAGACGAAGATACCTCACCGAGAGCGTAAAAATAAATTGAGATTCTTGTGAAATCCGCAGTGTAAGCAGATAACTTTCAGACCGCAACTGTTCAGGAAGCGGAGCACTGGATTAGTAGATCCAGCGCTCCGCTTACAAATGCAGCGTTTGATTTCAAACGACACGGTCAGTGCCGGGGAAAGATCGTGCCGAATTGAAAGCGTTCTACTTCTATTTCTCCGGACTGTGGTATAGCTTTGAGGGCTGGTTGCTAATTGCGTCTAAAGAGGAATACACGGCCTGCATCCCCTTCTGCCATGAAAAAAACGCGCATTGGAAAATATGGATTAGTGTTTGACCTCCTGAAGTGACTGGAGGTGGATATTAAAACCGTTGATGCGATCCGGAGGCATTTATCATCGAATAGCACCGGAAACCCGACCGAAGAAAATTCATCGCACGACATGCAGGTGAGTAAGTACCTTTTGAGGCAGGATTCGAACCTGTTTACGCGGTTATTGTTTCGGATAATATTATGCGCTCTCGCATTCACCACTCCTTCGCGTTCATCCCATGCGGCAAATTGGCGGCCATTCGACTCATCCGCTTTAAATGATGTCCGCCATTAAACCCTTCCGCTGCGCATTTCAATGCGAAGTCCTGGTCTTTGCCACCAGCGTCAGCTCCTCTTAAAAAAAAATGAACTGAAGCCTTACTTTAGGCAAATATTTCATTTTGACCGAGTTTTGGCTTCTAAACTCAATCTGGTTACCGTTAAGTTTTCACATTATGCCGGTGCTAAATAATAAGAGCTTCCCATTGAGAGTAATTATTTTCATTCACTGCGTCGCAAAGGTATTCCCCATCTAAAAAAATGTAGCATTTTCTTTGCTATGCAGGACATTTGGTTGTTGAAACCTCGATTCGTAAGCAGTTTCCCACTTTGATAGACGTTGAACTGAAATGAGAACGAAGGAAATCGACAAAGATGGCACGACGCGAATTTAAAATTCTTTCTCTAGGAGGCATATTTAAAACAGATGGGGATAGTAAGGTATCAACATTAATAATTATAATTGGCATTAAAATTGATTGTCGATAAATATATTGTAGCAATTGTCGCGGGGAATTCGCTATGAATCTACAAAGCTAAGGTTAACAGCCATTAATTCGCTTGCAAAATAGCAGAGAGCTCCCTCACCGAGGAAACCTTGATATTCCGAACTTATATTATCCTTTAAACGTAATTCCCTTGGCCATTCATTGCGTTTTCAATTGGAACGTCTTCCTATGCGTGATGAATGTTGACACGATATGCATTTAATGTATTCAAAAGGTGATTAACCAAAATTTCGAAAGGCTAGACAACTTCTAAAAGTAGTCGCTACGTATGCATTTATGAACCCATCATAATTCTTCCGATGGTGTCGTGAAAACGCTGCCTTATTCAAATAAATTTTCACAAACCTACCCGCTCATTTCATTCGATCTACGTAATTACAAAACTAAGTCTATCTCGTGAGGATCCCAAACACTTGCAGAGAGTACTCTAGGTGGGACTTGGGTAACGTAAAGTGACAGGGTTCTTTTTTCCTCGAAATGTATAAAAGGAAAAGGATATATATGTGTATATATATTTGTATATATTTGTACATTTTCCTTTCACATATAAAAATGAAAAGAAAAGGGATAGAAATTCTGGTTCGCCATTTCACAGATTTTCGTTTTTGAAGGTTTTTTTATGTTTTTCTATATATATATATATATATATATATATATATATACATATACATTCAAATACGAAATCCCGCCATACGGCGAACAAATATTCATTCACACATAGAAATAGATATAAGGAAAGGATCCCCTTTCCTTATATCTATTTCTATGTGTGAATGAATATATATATATATATATATATATATATATATAATATTATATCATTATTTAATTATGTGGATAGCAATGGGAATCGCTGCTCTGAGTGGCATCAAAATTAAGTAGGTATCCGTATTAGATATTCCTACGTATATGCCAAAGAGTATTTGAGCAACCCCTGAAATGCAATTTCATTTCACATTCCCATCTACGGATGTCGAGGGTGAGGAGATTCACGGCATCGGGTGCGCGTCAAAAGAAAAATACCCAAAAGGAACATGGCTCCAAAAATACGCCTCTCCTCCCTCCACCCCCGCTCTCCGATGCCCTCCTCCACTTCCGACCCTCGTCGGTTGTCCATTAGCAAACCGAATTTGGGGAGGAAGGGGGAGAGCGATGGAGGGAGGAGGTGAAGGGGGAGAGGAGGAGGGGCGTCGCCGGTGTGCGCATGTGCCGTCGCCCGAGTGTTCCAGACCACGCATCCCATCGCCAATGACGACCCACGTCTGCTTCACAGCCGCAGCCGGGGCCACCGCCGAGTCGATTTTGCGACCGATGCGTCCGGATTCTGCCGCTCGCGGGCACTCGACTGCCCCGGAGCCGGAAAGCGAAATCCACAGAGCGGGAGGGGGGGGGGACGGGGAGAGATGGCATTGGGGAGGGAGAGGTGACGTGAGGGAGGGAGAACCCTCGGAAACGGCGTAACCATGGAGATGGGCGCTCTTTCCCTTCCCCCATCTCGTCATCGTTTCCCGACTTGAATTGAACAGTGGCGTCCAACGTCCCCACGAGGATCAAGTTTTCCATGAAAAATACGTGGACGGAGTGGTTGAGGATTATTTTTTGATTGGGTGAAACCGATGTGTGGGGGCAAAATTAGAAATTTTTCGCTAATTTAATTGATACATTTATTTCAGCTTATTATGTTTTATTTCCACGCTCTTTATTAGGTTTGATCTACTTTTTCAGCGCATAATACTTGTGTGAATACAAATGGAAATCATTGATATTTTATTAGTTAACTATTTTGTGCAATTTGATCAGAAAATAGCCTTGTTTCTGGTATACTTTGGTGGAATGATGTCATATTTTCTGAAATAAGATATAAAAACTTGGTTCTTCTGCAGAAATTTGAGACACCACACATATTTCCGTGTCTAGATGTACCAGACTATACAGGGTCGTACCCTAAAGTGGTAAAACTGATTTTCTCTGGTGCGAACGGAGCGGTGGAGGGGGGGTCTGCCTGGCAGGGTAAGGTGGAGGGGGCTCTTAGCAACAGACTGACACTAACCTCAGTCGCCTGCGAGCTGTCGTTGAGTGAGGACCCCGTTTTTAATGAAGCAAGGTTTTTTGTCCGCGTCGCAAAACAAAATGAATCTGAATTTAGAGCCACGTTATTCCGTGAAGTTTTGTGCGAAACTCGCGAAGACGGCAACTGAGACCCTCGATATGATCAAGCAGGCTTATGGGTACACTGCCTAATCCGTTCCACAGTGGCACAAGTTGTTTAAAGAGGGTAGGGAACTCGTTGAAGACGACCATCGCTCCAGACGGCCGTCGACGGTAAGAACCGACACGAATGTGGACAGAGTGAGGACACTGCTGAACACAGACCGACGCTTATTAAGTATATTTTTTAGTTGATGTAAGTATATCGTCAATAAAATTCTTGTGAAAAAATTAGTCCTACCAGTTTTGGGTGCGATCCTGTATGTCTCGTACTAACACACCTGAAGTAACAGATAGTGACGTTTCATTTTGGACTGGAATAAAATTTGTCTTAAATAACTGGGTATTTTTCTCGAATCGGTTTCTTATTAGCAAACAAGTTTGTCTTATTTCAATCGAAATTAATCAGACACATGTATTTGTTGTGATTAATTCTACTTTTGTAAACTACTTAATGTGATATCTATCGAAAAAAGGTTATACAAAACGATTTCATTGAATATTTTATTCGAGGATCCAAAGTCCCGGTGCCCGCTGGTGAGGCCGTAGGTCACGGAAACCCCATTGACCGAAGTTGTATTTGTAAATTCATTAAATATTTCCTGACGCTACTTACGGCGTGAAATTGGCCAAATTTCGGATACCCTTAAATAAAAATTATTATCTATTTTTATGAACCTTACTGTACATGTATGCACATCTGAATAATTTGTGAGGTATTATTCTAAGGAAGAGAATGAAATAACTATCGGGAAACTCATACGTCATTCGAGTTCAAGTCGATTCACAGAAATGTATTGCTTCTAAGCGCTAAACTTTTAGATAACTACCTGAAGTTCAACATTAAAAATGCACTCTTTGATCATAAGTGTTTCCCGGAGGGAAGATCAAAATATATGAAGTTCGGTGTAATTAATGTCTAAGATTAATACCTGGGCAATTCCAGATATCCAGGAGCCAGATGAACACCTGCTATATTGTTTTGAGTTTCATTGTAGGATCAGAGGGTGGGAGGGATACTAAGATCTATACACTGTAGCATTTGTCAAGGGGAGTGTTGTGTTCGGAGACGTGTTTGGGGATTGGGAGCATACCAATCAGAGAAGAGTTCATGCATGAGGTCCGGTGGTTATTGATTCTAATAATGAGGGGTGTGGTTCACTGTCCCATATCAAAGACAGGGCAAAGTTGGCATTTCAGAAGGTAAACTACATTACTGGAGGTGCATGAGGAGTAGGGATTTGGTAGGCTAGGGTATCCATCTTAGCATCCCTCCCAACCTCTGACCCTCCACTGAAACTCAAAACAATAGAGCAAGCGTTCATCTGGCTCCTGAATTCCTGGAAATGCTCAGGTATTAATATTAGACATTAATTACCCCGATCTTCACATATTTTCATCCCCCTTCCGCCCCCAACACCTTCCATATTATCCCCACCCTTCTAAAAATCCCCCACCTAACTCTTCCCCTCCCAACTCTTCCTCTCGTACACCTTTCCCCACCTTCCCCTTCTATTCAGCGTTTCCAGCCCCTTCTGTTCCTCATTTCTGTCCTTCTCTTCCTTGAGAAAGGTGGCGTGGACCACCGAAAATTCGAAACCTAGTGGGTTTCTTTTTTTTTGTGTGTTTCTGTGTTTTTGCCTTTGCCCACTAGTGCTCAATTTATATGAATTTTATATATATATATATATATATATATATATATATATATCTAGGTTATCTATATTATAAATTATTGGCGCAACTAAGATCTGTTAAATGATGACATTGCAAAAATAAGATATATGAGGGAAAATATAAACCTGAATCATGACAAAAAATTTGGTAACACAAGCAAACGAATAATTGGAATAGGTAGATATAAGAGCAAGCAGATATGTGCAGTGGTATATTTTCGTTAAAATTACTCGACTATGAAAATTTAACATCATGTCATTAGCTAATTTCACCAAAAATTCATAATGGGTTCATGGCATTGCTGTCAAGACATCATGTTTATTAATTTTTAAGGTCAAAATATGCTACTTTTTTACCTTAAATATCCCACATAAAATTGTTTCCACATTTTTGATTATTTTTAGCGAATTATTCGTTATGTTCAGTTATAGATCAGAATATTAATCTCTCAAACCCCTTCCCCTCCCTCGCGCTTTTTCTGCATTGATTCAAACACTTCGGTAAGTTTCACGACCAATCAGGGTAGTGGGAAAAAAATCGAAACGATCCAAATGAACTCTCTTCTCCTCCCCATTTCTTTCCGTCACATCAGCCTCCGTCTGCGCGACTCCCCCCCAACCCCCGCAAAATCGGGTAAGGCTAGGGAAAGGAGAGGAGCTGATCGTTCCACTCACCATTGAATTCCGTGCAATTCAACCCCACTCCTCTTCTCTTTCATAGCGCCATTTGGTGGAGAGAGAGAGAGAGAGAGAGAGAGAGTGGGTGGGTGTGGGGAGGTTAAATCAAGCCCCGACACGGAATCCGAGTTGGCAACGCTGTCCAGACCCCCTCCCACTTCCCTTCCCACACCCCTCTTCACCCCGCCACGCCTCACACCCGAAACGTTTCGCTCCGGGCCCACAGACAAATCCGACGTCCGGGGTACGGCGGCGGCGATGGGGGTCCGGGGCCGCGGCGGCGCTAGTAACTCCGGCGATGTCAATTCGACGCTGCCGCCATGTCTGGTCGCTCGAGTGCCCGCAACGGCACCGCCGCCGGCCGCGTAAAATATTCAAGGACCTTGCCCACGGCCACACCTCTGCATCCAGCCCCAAACCCCTCCCTCCAACTCCCGCCGCCCTCAAACACGCCACCCATCCTATGCCGCTCGCACCTAAGGGTTCCATCGGCCAAGATGGTCGCAAAAAGCTCCTCTTGCAAGCTGAAAGGGCGCGTCTTCGTTACCACCCCTCCCAAACTCCTTGGCACCCCCTCTCCTCCCTTAACCCTCATCTCTCTCTCCCCTCCCATCTATCCTCTCTTCCTTCTTCTCACCCCCTCCCCCCGCGGTACGGATCGAACTCTCGCTCCGTCTCCGCACAAAAAGCCAGCGCCTGCGTTCCGGCAGGCGCGGACCCCATTGGCCCACCGCACCGCCCTCCATCTCTTCTCCCGCCCCCACCACCACCCTCTTCCCGACCCCACACCGCCCACACACACCACACCCGGGGGCCCGCACCCTCTGCCGCTTCCCTCCGAGCCGCCCCCACCCCCTAAAAAGAAACACTGAGACGCCTGCCCGCCAGAGTTACCCAACGATGTGGATGCGGGAAAGGAATCCATTTATACATATGTACGCACGGAATACATATGTACGAACGTACGTGCTTATTTACCCCTAAACCCCTACCTCACCCCCTGCCCCGACCCCCCCTCCCCCACGTCCCCCATAAAAAACCCAGCATCGATCCTCCAGAAAGAGAAGCCGCTGGAATCTCCGGGAGCGTGGGTTAATGCAGGGAGAGGTCGTATTAAGGGAACTGCTCCAATCCCATCTTCTTCACGGCCCCCTCCTCCTCCATCTCCTCCCAACAAACTCCTCCCCCCCCCTCGTTTCCGTTGAGGAACCTTCTCTCGAGTCCAGTGGTAGAATCACGACGAAAGCATACCTTTTCCTCCCTCTCTCGCTCGCACGAAATAACTTAACCTATCCTTCGACGCCCCTCGGGAAATGGTAGCCGCGCGGATGGTTAGTCCGTGTTCCCTTCGCTCGCGTAACGAGACCTCGTTCAGAGTTCCGCACGTGTTGCTAGACTCGAGATACATCCCTCGGACTTCCTTCGTACGGGCTCCAAATTGCCCGGCGAAAGGTGCGGCGAATGAAAAGGGGCGGAGCACGGGTTTCTATGAGGGGAGACGTTGGTTGGGATCTCATATCCACACTTGAACTCCGCACTGTGCGGAGTGAACCATGGTCGGTCCCGTACCACTTACAAAAGCAAGAGGAGGGACGAGCGGAAAGCGCACCTCATCCGGAAAGCTGAATTTTAGGTTTACGTCTGTTAAACAATTCCTCCAGAGGTACGAATTTTGCCGTCGCGGACGAAGCGAATTTCCGGTTCCGTGCAATACGTACCGATCACGGATTATTGTGTGTTCGAAATAACGAACGAATGCGAAACGATCAATATTTGTTTACTTGCGAAAGTACGTACCCTCCGAGAATTTCTGATCCCGTTTACGTACGCTATCGGACCGTCCAGTGCTCGCCTTTCTTTTCATCTTCGACTCTGGATATCCTGAGGAGCACGATAAGGTGTCGTTTGGACAACAAATATTAACTATTCAATAGAAGTCACTGAAGAATATGGATGGATTTTTTTAGCGAACTCATTGCAAAAGGTCAGGCCGACTGGGAACACGAGATAGCACAAGATAAAAGTTGTAAAACCGAAACTTTCGGCGTTCATGCAGCTTTACTTTGATCAAGAATTTCGCGAGGAAAACATGTACTTTACTTTGTGTGTTAGTAGTCGTATTTCCACTTAATTTTTCGGGCAATGCAAGCCATTATCGTTCAGCCTGCGGGCTTGGGCTCGTTCGGTACGTTCTTTAACATAGTCCATTAATGGTCACCATGAAGAAGTATTGGTGGAATTTCACTTTTGCGAGCACGCATTGCTTTTAAGTCGGACGATATGAATACTTTACGGAAAAAGAAACATGACATGGACAAAGTGCAACATATGATTTAAAAGTATACCTGTGATATATTTTTGTAGAAGTTACTCTATCTGAACCTATCATGCATTAGAAATCCCATGCATGTCCTGCAGCACAACAATACTGAACATTATTGGACTAAACATACGGCAGCGCGCCGTATTCACAAATACATCTACACAATACCTTGCAAGCCGCCGAAATGGCGTGTGGCGGGACCTGCTAGGACATCACCCATAAAATAGAATGCAACTATATGCATTACCGACAAAAACACCCAAATGCACGTCCACACAGATGTATGTATTCATTAAAAACTTAATTTAACTTATAATGCACACATACAAATACATATAACCCTAATTTTACACAAGCAAATGCACCTACAAGTTTACTAGATCTCTCTAGAGATCTCTACCTGCCTGTAGGGTTTAATCTGATTCCTGCTTGTCATAACATTGGCTTCGATTTTGTTTTGATTATGATTCCTGATAGAACGAGAAAAAAACGAATATTTATTTCTATACTGGCGTCTTTTCCCTTATCTAATCTTTGTGATCTAACCTGCCCAAATAATGTGGGGGTCATAATAATTCCCTTTTCATCACAGTTAACATCTGTGCTCGGAACCTTCGGAAGTCCAAGGTTTGCTTGTTCTCTCCCAGCCTAATTCCTCTAAATGACCCATCACGCTGTTCTTATTATTATAACAATTTTTGACGAACCTGATGTATAATATATTTTAAACAGTATTGCTCTGGGGCGTCCTTTGATCCCAGACCTTACTAATCAACATATCCACAGCCACATGAATTCCTAATGATCCAAACTAAGAAAAGGATTAGGGAATGAATATTCTTTAAGAATAGGGTGTTCAAACATGCCTGGATAAGATATGGAAAGGACTTTCAGGGTGGGGAGACTTTTAAAAGCGTTGCGATAATCGTTTTGTTCGCGGATTAATGGAGTCCTTAAATGTGTTTGTTTTGGCATTTCTCCGACCGGGGCATATATATAGGGTGTTCAGAAAAGTTTCCTCCATGTTCATCCGTCTTACTTATTCTACGGCACGACTTAAAAATAAGGTCTCATCAACTGAAAAGCTTGAAAAATTCCTTATTTCATGAACACTGTGACATGCATGATCGTAAGAAGCTTAAGAGGGCATTGCGTTACCGTAAAGTTATGCTGCTCACGCATGGACCGATAATGATATTGAAAATATCGGTCTGGAAAGAGGGCAGGGGAGAGGCGGGGAAGGGATGAGGGGAATATGGGGAGAGAGGAGGAAGGAGAAATATTTTTGTTTTATTTCCGTCAATCTGCCGGCTGTATATTATTTTTGTTTGCTTCTGCGTGCGTCTCTGGTGATCCTTGTTCCTCTGGGATCCCGATAAGCCACTCTTCGTCTTTGTTCGTCGGCTCCAGGGTCAGAGACAGAGGAGTTTACACTGCGGTCTGTCATTCCCGTTCGCCTTTCATCTACTTTTCTTTCCTTTCGATGAATTTGCAATAAATGTTTGTGCTGAACATTGGAAAATGTAAAAAACTTTATTCCGCACAAAGGAAGGTGGTCACCTTCGGACATGATGACCTCGGCTGAAATAAAACGAGTTCGAGGAGTCGAACTCCGGACTCCTGTGTGAGAAATGGGGATACTGACCACTACGCAATCGAGAAATTATTACCTTTTTCTCCGGTACAATTTATTTTTTTCGTCCTTACTCCGCTCTCGGTGAAGTCAAGGGTGAATATTTGCGGTTGGAGCCGTTTAATTAAATTTGCATCCAGCCGTAACCATCCTTTATTCATAACTATTCTCTTTGTTGAAGTAAAGTCAAAGGGAAAAAAAACAAGGACTCATTTTTTCCTTCAGGGAAAGATATGGTTACAACAGCGTTAAGAGCCTCGCCGCTCCTAATTCAATTTCTTAATTCCCTTCCCCACTCACTAACTCCTTAAATTGCGACTAGTCGTGAATCTCTGGGTTACGTGCGTTGCAAATATGCGAAGTTGTTGCAAAGATGCAAACGTGGTTATGGAATTACTTTGTTCATTATTTCTAATAATTGGAAAATGAATAGAAACTCTGGAAGGAAAAAACAAAAAAGAGGCTGGTGTTTCACCATGTCAGGACAAAATATTGATGTTCGTAAAATAGATGAATTTTAATTACATTAGCAGAAATTGGGAAATGGGCACTAGGTTGCACGATACTCGTTTTCCAATATCAACTGTCGATAAAGAAGAAGAAGCGAGTGGAAATGCCATATATCGAATCAGCAATAATCGTAATTCACATCAAACAATGGCGGCATTAAAGGGTGTATTTAGCAACATCGACCATATTCTTCAATGCCGAATATATCGGCAGCTATGTCGAGCAGCTACAAGCATCCCCACTATCGCCTAATGGCAGACTACTGTTCTCTCTCCAATAATCACATCAAGATTAACGAATAAATTGTCCTAATATCAGCGTAACGTCAACGTCATGTCCATATCGCCATTCCGACGATATAGTTGATTTCATCTCATCGACGATGATTTTCGACATATCTGCCCCTTAAAAATTATCCATAATGATTGGCTCATTGTGAAAAGATTGGTATTGCAGTGTCAATCGTACGTTTAGTCGCACAGCCAAACAACTGTGTTGTCGAAGTGGGCCGATCGAATCCATGGTACGGGATCGAGGGTCGGGAACCACGGGGGAGCGATCATGAGGCGGCGACGGTCCAACTAGACACGCGCACACAGGTACTCGGGTCTTTTGATTCTCCTGCGGGAGCGTGTCGCAGAGGTTCCCGCGGGGGAGGAGGAGGAGATGACTGGGAGTGCGTGTTTGGGGGGAGGAGAGGAGTGAGGGGGATTTGGGGAGCAAGCGGTGTTTGGTAGTCCGGATGATTCGGTCCCATGCGTGTCCCGAACCGTGGCGGAGAAAGGGAGGAACCCAGGGGAAGGGGGGAGGTGGTGAGACGAGGGGACGACGCGTAATGAGCACGGGATTATCCCCCAGGGCGACTCAGGGTGTCGCGAAGGGCGGGTATAGGGGTGGAGGGATATCCTGAAACGGACGGATGATCCACCTGGGGATAATCTCCGCCTTAGCAAGTATAAGGGTCGCCCACGACAAAGGTTACATTCGGGGTTCCGATTTGGTGCCGGGGATACGTCGGCGAAGCGGGATGCGAGCGGGGTGGGATTCGGTGTGTAACACGGGGAGGGTTGAAGAATCGAAATTATTTACGGAGGGGGTATTATGAGGAGGAGGGGGGGGTGGGGTTAGCGGGTAAATAGGAGGCTGAGGAGGGAGCGGGAGGGTGGTGATGGGTAGGTCTCCTCCGATGCCGGGACTTTTATTAACTTTCATGTGCGGCGTAATCCCTTTACGCATTCATGAGCACGGAGCATTACGCTGGTGCGCGTAATACGGTGTGCGGTCGATAGATCCGACCCTTTTTTTTCCATTTGGTATTCATGAGCGTGGCCGTGGATTCTTCAATCGGGAAGTGACAAGCGTTAAGAGACAACTCACTAACTATCTTGGGAAAAATTTCATGCGAAACCGTCCTACGTTGGACTTGGTAGTTCTTTGAGTAATGCTAGAATATATGCAACCAGAGATGTACGACTGTTGGTCCGCGGCGAAATTTCGAGCAAGCGGTGATAAATTTCGCAGCAATGATTTAGTTACGATGAAACAAGCTTTGACATTTTTTTTCGAATTTAAATATTGTAAACACAGTTCCGCATTAGTGAAATGGAAATGACGAGTGAAATGGGACTTGTATATGATCATTTTTGAGCCGTTATTTAAATTTCATGTTGGTGTTCCACGGGGTTGCAAATTGTGAGTTAAATGTACTGTGAATTGCCAATGTTTGGCGACCACTGGACTGCTATTAACACGCATTCATTTTGGAAGATGAAATTATGAAAAAAAATACTTGTAAACTAACGGCTACTTTTGCTTCCAAATTGAATATACGAATACACGAATCCTCGTATATAGAGGACGGAATCTTTGGACGATCAAAACAAAAATCCAGAATAGCTCTTAATCACAAATTCAAAGAAACTACGGGAAATACCGCAGCAGTAAATTCATTTGGTCGTCCATAGACGTGGAAGAGTCGTGAGAATATGCATATTGTGTGAATCATCGTCCATAATGGGATAGGAACCATAGGATACGAACAAGAAATATGAATCCCTGGATTTCCAGCCAGTAAATCCAACGAGGCACCTTCGTTCCCCGTCCGGTTCCACGCGAGTGATTTTCGCAGTGCGAAATTTCTCGCGTTTGGCGAGCACAGCAGAAAGCGACCATGCTTAACTATCCCGTGAGGAATATTCCAGTTTCTTTCAATTTTTCGGAAACCTGGTGCTTTGAACTTTGACATCAACCTTATTGATTTGACTTCATACGATCTACTATTATTGTTTCGTGCCATCGTGTCTAGAGTAGTTCGTCAGGACGTATTTTTTCTTTAAAATCATTCGAAACTTACAAAAGAAGATAACCGCAACCGAACGGACTAAATCACTTACCTGAAAATATAGATAACCGGGATATAGACCGGTAGAAGCGAATAACCGCTTCTTTTCACCGCTGAATCTCAAACAGTTCTCGTTATCATAAATTACCAGGATGAAAATCGAAGTACAGATAAGCCGACCAAATAGTGTCAAAAAGTATGCAAGGAGACAAGAATTTCAGGGGCGTATAGTTAATGATATTGACAAAGGACGAATAGGGATTGAAGTGAATCCACTGATATCTATGAATCCACTTCTGTGAAAGGTAAAAGAAAATTATTATTGCTAGGCAATCTACCGGTTAAGGTAGGTTTTTGGATGGACACAACTATCAAATAAACATTTTGTAACTCCGAACAAAACCCAATCCAGCAACCTAATCTGCATCAGGTCCCTCTTCATCTCCGCGTACTTCTTTCCTCCCTTCATCCCGTCCAACATACCTATCCTGTTCCTGCCCCTTCCTCGCTTGCCCAACATTCTCCCCTCTATTACCTTCTTCAACATTCCACTACCGCTCAATACGCCTTTCATCCATTTGTCCTGCTTCCATAGAACTTCTCTCAACAAACCCCTCTCCTCATCCACCATCTCCAGTACTTCCTCATTTGTTTTCCTTTCGGTCCATGTCACCTTCTCCATCCTTCTCCACACCCACATTTCAAAAGCCTCTAGTCCACGTCTATCCTCCTGCTTCAGTGACCACGTTTCCGCGCCGTAGATAGCTACGCTCCATATCAGAGTTTTTACGAGTCGTGTCTTAACATCCCTACTCAATGTCCCTGTCATCAACTCCCTCCTCCTTGAGAAAGCCTCCTTGCCTAGCGCAAATCTTCTCCTTACGTCCCTACTACTTTGACCGTATTGGTCCAAAACACTTCCGAGATATATAAACTGTTAACAAAATTGTGCACACTTAAAACACAAAGGTTAATGAGATGCACGATTTTATCAAAGAACAAATTTGAATAAGGATGTAGATATGGCACTGGCCTCAGGAGAAGGATTTGGTGAAAGGAGACTGGTTTCCTTCCGATACAACACAGTGTTATTTATTATTTTCCTTGCAGAGGTTTTTCGTATAGGCCAACCGACTCTCTAAGTCTTAACGTCATCCCCCCCTATATTCCTCTTCAGGGGGTACTTATTTCCAAGTGCCTAGACAAAACCTTGCAGCTGCTACAGTAGATATACGATACCATAAGTATACTGAACACATACATTTTAAGTCAGAAACCAAGGATAATGCAATAATTAAAATGAAAACGACAATTACTTATATAATAAGTAAAAGGTTGCTTTATGGTATAAAGATTGCCTTAAAATCTAATAATTTAAAATCTAATTAAAATCTATAAATAATCCATTTACTTAATTACTTCGCCGTTTACGAGTAAGTCTACAGTGGAATATCGTTGTTTCAATTCCTCTCAACAAACCGCCAGTGTTTTCGATTTGTACATATATATACATATTTATTTATAAAAAAATGAACGCCCATTGTGAGAACTCAGGTCCATTGTTCACTCCATGCTTAGTTAAAAAACAATCAATCATGGTTCCATTTAATTTAATATTTTCGGTTTTGTAGCCTGTAATGAATACAGTGAAACCTTCCTTAAATTGCTTCCTCCAGTTCCGGTGTAATTTGTCTTCTCCAAGTTAAAGCATTAATAAAACTGCACATTCTTTCGCACATTCATGAATTTTTCCAAATCAAAATAAATATGTATCTTTATATAGAAATGAAAAAAAATATAATGCTGTATTTAGGTTACGTGTAATTAGGGTGCTCTGTATGCCATATAGATGGGTGATTTTTAGCACTCCTGGAAGCCTGTAAGTGAAGTAGTTCCTGAAGCAATATACGTAGATGGGAAAAACGAGGTCGTGGAGTGAAAGAGGTAAGGGGTTCTGGAGCAAGGGTTTGTTACCCTAGAACAAGATGTGCTTCAACTACTGCTCGCTCAAAAATGGAAGCCTTTTCTTACCTGACGGGATAATTCTCCAGTTTACCGCCCTTGCTTAGTATTATAGGTCAATGATATAGTATGTAGACAGCACGACCTCATGACCCAAATAGTTAAAGATTAAGCGAATATGGAATTTTTTGATATTTTAAATAGCATGAAAAATGTTAGTGGTTCCATGTTCGATAGGCGAGATCAGAGTTCGATCGCGAACTTATCTTATGGCATGTGGAAATCGCGCAATTATATGGAAGTCTTCCTTTCCCTATGTCACCATTCGGTTTCCCACCAAGTTATATTAATCTGAAAGTCTCACCATTTGGATTTTTCGATGGGGTTGTCGAAAGACCTTACCAGGAAGTCCAAGATGCCACCCTGTGGACAATAGGCGAAGGCTCTACAAAATGAGCTATCACGTTGTCTCGAGTACATTCAGCTATGTAAAAGAACACCCAACATTGGCCGATGTACAGCGCAGTTATTAGGTAGAGCGAAATTGCCGAATTAAATGTCGAACGTGGAATAACCAATCGCTTTCGTCTTAATCGCAAATCGATTTTTACCGAGAAGCGCTGGATACCACCAATTATTCCAGAAGTCACGATGACCTTCTGTCGGTGTCAGACGGTGGCGAGGTATGATAACCTCACACCGACGTCAGACCATCTTGACAGTTCCCATTAGACCCGATCACCACGGCAGAACTATCTCAACAATCGGATTGCACGAATTCTTGGAATATCAACCTTAATTGCCTTGTGTTTGATATTTTGCATTGAGTCGTTTTTGATATTTCAAACAGACATCTATATTTGTCCCATAATTGGAGAGATATGGGAATACGTAGCTTCAGGCGCACTCTCAGAGAAAAATATCTATGAATTATCAGTCAGAATTGTCTATGAAATATCAGTTGATGTTCTGTGCCGGCAATAAAAAAATGTAGACATCTTCCTATAATTATCCGCCAGCATTCCATGACGTTTAAGTGAAATCAATGCACAAGGTGAAATAATTTCGCATGCAAAACGAAAGAGGGCCGTGACTAGGCTCTTGAAAAGTAAACTTCAAGGAAAATGTGGCGAAAATTCACGAAAGGTCTCCGTGTTAGAGACGCACGGCAATAAAGGCATAATTTAAAGTGGAATTTAAATGCTCTACGTTAAACCTCTATCTCATAGTAAAATCAGACCATCTTCGTCGGCAAGCTCACAATCCGAATAATCATCATCACTGGTCATCGATCCTAAGATTGGTTTGATGTAGCTTAGCAATGAAATATCCTTTTGCTTTTAAGATATGCCTTCTCTCTTTTCACACACATCAATGCTAGTTTCATGTACCTCATTCAGAATCCTCCCTCATCCTTTTCTCTCCATGATCGTCTTGTGGGGCGATCGGGATGGTGCGGTGGCTAACGTACAGGCTTTCCACCGAGAGGGCCCAATACAACAAATATTTGTCAGTGGTACTCCGATCCCTGCTTGAGGTACTTTGTGCAGAGCACTTTGTGTGTCTACAACGTCCGTCGTATGGGGGGTTAAACTGCGGACCCTTTGACGCCTTTCGACAAGAGTAGGGTAGTGCCGACGCCGGGTTTCTCTCTACCCTCCCTTTCCCAAACATCCCTAATGGCGCAAATGACCTTAGCTGTCGGTCCCCTCCCATAAAAAACTACTACTACCGTCTTGTATTGGGGTCGAGTTTGGGTTATAGTCTCCCGAAACGTGTCTTATAAGATTATTTATTTGTCTTCATGTGAGTTTTCACTTGACCCCCCGTCTTGTCCCAATATTCATCGAAACCTCTTTGTTTGTTCGATTCGATCCGACCAAGTGCATTTCATCATTTTCCAATATTCTGGTGACGTAGAGCCGAACGGTACTGCTCTCATTGATTGAAGGAATTCTTGAGGACGCTGGAATCGACGGATGATGGAGACACAAATGGTTGCCGCGCGATCTTCAACGCAAGGCTGCCTCCTCGGACGTACTATATTCAGTAAGCGTGGACGAAGGAATAATATTCGCAACGGCATACATGATCGCACGGGAGCATCGAGCCTTTCCTTCCCCTAGATCCCCCATGCCGTGCCGGTGAAGCTTCACGAGGTCTTTTTTCGCCTCGTTATCATGGAGCACGCGGCCAAAACCTCCTCCCCTTCCTTCTCTCTCGGTACATTCCTAACGAAGCGTCCTCGACGTCCGCTCGATAAAAGGTAATGGGGGGCTCCCATCAAAAATGTATGTATCGAGACGGGCCCTTTGTGAGGAGGAAGAGGCTTTTGCGAGGAGGGCATACTGCCCCGAGACGGGACGCCATCACGTTGATGCGGGAAGGGCGCAAGAGGGCGAACAGGGGACGCGGGTGGAAGTCCCAAAAGGTTCGCAAAAAGGATCTTCTCTCTTTCTCTCTCTCTCTATCCCACCTCCCCTTGCCCCCGCCTTCTTCTTTCTCTCGCCCTAACCTCCCGGTGCCGGCTGCCCTGACTTTTTATCGCGCCGTCCTCGATTTAATATGCCGTGTGGAGCGACTTCAAAGTGTTCCGGGCTTCTCACCGCGAGACGGGGCGGGTTTGAGGGAGGCAGGAGTGTGGGCGTGGGGGGGGGAGGAGGAGGGAAGGGGAGGTCATATCTTTCGTGTGCGAGCCCCCAGAGATCCCTCGGAAGGCAGAGCGGGAAGGAGTGATGATCCCTTCGTGTTCGCGCACGAACTCCTCAGCGGAGCCGGATTAAGTAATGCGCAAAGCGCTCACGCAGGGAAATACACACTAAGGCCACTCTCTTTTATTGAGGTCGATTATTTTTTCCCCCCCTTACTCTCTCTCTCTTGGCGGGGTCACGGCAAAACGTTATGGTTAATTACGCCGTTAAAATAATCCCTGTGAGGGAAGGAAAAAAAAAGGAGGGAGGAAATGGTGCGATCGTCGCTCTCTCGCCAGGCGATCGGAAAGAGGGCACGCAGCGCGGGACGGAAACTGGGGTGAAACAAAAATGACGTCCCACGAGACGTAAACGCGTTCGTTTTGGTGCATCTAGGTCAGATGTTGATTGAATATCGCGATAATATCGATTCATCGAAGTTGAATTGCGATTAATGTCACCCGACGCGTTTTATATCTAATTCACCCACCCCCCCTTCCCTCGTGTTGACGGTGGCGCCATGGGTTTGCTTTATAGTGCGTCTTGACGCGATCTTGATATTATATCGCGAAATATCGGATGTGTCGAAATTGAGATTGATGGGTGCTGAAGTGTTTTGTGCCTCATCGTCGTCCCATTTGCTCGTGTTCATTTCACTTAGACACTCGGGCACGGCGATGTGAAGACGACATTTCGATTTTTTTATTTTCATATATACCATCGGTTCCACACGGAATAGAGCGACATGGACGATATTTAAATTTCAATTTTCCGTCATATCATTGTATTATATTATTCGCTCATATCCATTATCCGTATCCATCAACCATATCCATTCCATCATATCATTCAATATCATACCATCATCACATCTATAATCATGCCATCATTCTAAGCCCTCGTCCACTTAGAGTTAGCGATTCTTAGATTGATTTGAATATTGATCTCTCTTGAATGAACCTACCTTTTCATGTCATCGTAAGATATTTTTCCTGCATCCTTCCTTGATCATTTTGAGACAACGAACCCAAGAAGGTTCGGCTACGGGCCCGAACAGTTTATTATTGGGTAAAAGGGTTCCATACAGAGTTTACCAGGGCACCATTCAGAATCTATTTCGAGCAAAGAAAACATTTTAAAGTGATATTAAAAAATGTTGGCACTGTAATAATCCTGAAGACACTGTGTCGATCTCAAAACTAGTTTGTGTGGAGTGACCTGAGCAAAACATTCTCGCTTCCATCATTCTCGAATGCGCAAAAGCCACGTAAAGGTCATGTAATGCATTTTCGCACTTACTCGATTAATCACCTTAATATTCGAATGATTTTCAATTACTAATGTAAATTACGGACGAGAGACAAACCGATGGGTCTTCTACGCAAGCGATGTCAGGAAAAGGAACAGGATTGCAGGAAGAGTGTGTGAAAAAAAAACGCAACGAGAACTGGGAGCGTCGCGAAACATTCCACTTTTGCGACGATGTTTTTCCGCATCGGAGCCCGCGATTGGATCGGAAATCGACCGAAACGAACAGCTGTGGAGCAACGGGGCTCGATAGGGGGGGGGGGGAGGAGGGGGAGATTGAAGTTGGGGGAAAAAGGATGGTGGCGACGCGTAAAAGTGGTGCACGACTCGACGGGAACCGACGATATTAATTTATTTACGGAATAATTATCCCAAAAGGTTTCACGGCGTACCGAGAGTGAGCGGAATGAGGGAGGCAGGGCTCTTCAGCGCTTAATTGAGATGACGACTGCGAGGCGCGGTTATTCATTCAGCATCCCCCGTCAGACGGGAAGCGGGTCAAGGGGAGGGCGGGGAGGGGAAGAGAGAGAGGGATTGGGGGGTGGGGGATGAGGAGGAGAGGGAGGGAGGGAGATGTTTGAATTAGTGATAGCAATGGCATTGTGATTGTGTGTTGATAGAATAGGACTCGGGAGGGCAGGGACATACACACACGCCCGGGCCACGTGTCCTCCTGCTTCATTGTCGATGCCCTCCCTCCCGTCCTCGCCCTCCACTTCCCTCGCCGTATTATTGCCAGTCATAACCCATTGTTGGGCGCAGTGATCCCGAGTTAATTGGCCGCCTTTGCACGAGAGGGCGGAGGCGGTGGGCGGATGGGTGGGTGGAGGGGGGGGGAGAGGCCTGGATAATGAGGTGTGCGGGGGTGGAAGGGGAGGCGGTTTGGGAGTGGGGTGCTATCGGAGGGACACAGGACGGGGAAGGGTTGCGAGAGCAAGGATATAGGGGCGAGTCATGAAGGGGGAGGGTTAGAGGGGGAGAGGGCGACAGAGGTCTAGGTTAGGGATCGAAATTCGAAAGGGTTTTTATGCGTTCGGAGGTTTTTAAGTATGTTCACCGGTTTTCCATTGGTGGTAGCCATGTCCATGACTTAAACAAGAACTACATTTACGATAGAATTAGGTTTTTATTATTCTATCATTAATTGCGCTACACACTGGTAGATCCCTGCAACGGTCACTTAATTGGAATTTGAGGAGTGATCTTCGCAAAATACAGCACCAGATAGAAGAGAGGTGAAGATACAAAAACTCAAGAACTTGGGACCAATACGTTGCAAAGGATTGAGGAATAAAATAAGCAGAGACGCGAGTCCGAGAAGACTGAGTGAAGACCTCGTGGAAGAAGTGAAGCGTGATCTTGCCCAGGGAATAGTTATAAGGGCTTACAGAAACCGTGAGATACCATTGAAATACAGGTACATATACCTACATACACCCGTACCTGTATATGTAGAGCAAATATCGATTTCATTATGGATAGCAAAGGTGGCATTCTTTCTGAAAATAAAGACATAATGAAGATATGGAAAGAAGATATGTAAAGGAGAAAAGAGTATTTAAGTGAGGATCGTTTGGATTTAGAAAAAGTAGAGAAGTAAGAGACCCTATTCTCGCTCCCAGACACATCATAGAGAAAAGGATGGCATAAAAAGGTTAACAAAAAGATCAACTGACCTATATTACATTCCTTGATTTGGGGAAAGTCTTTGACAGCGTGCACTGGAATATGTTGCTTCGTACTCTAAAGGAAATTGGAATGAATTACTACGACGAAATTAAAACACGCTCTATATAGATAACGGGCAGTAGTGATTAGATAGATCGGAAGTAGGGAAGAGGTTAATATTAATAAAGGATTAAGGCGGGACTGCTATCCTCGCCGTAGATTTTCAATTGTGTATTGAGAAGGCAATCAACTAGATTAAGGTAAAAATGAGTTGGCTCACGAACGGGTGAAGAAAGGATAGGTATGTCGCGATTTGCAAACGAGATAGCTATATTGGCAGAGAGGTAAGTAGACCTTACAAGGATCCTATAAAATATGGAGGAGTGGATAAAAAGAACAACCTTAAGACGATCAAGATATAAACTAAGGTAATAGCTTACAGTTGAAGCAGGGAAGATAATCTCCAAATAATACTAGGCAAAGATATTGAAATGAAATCCTTGACTTTGTAATTCCACACAGTTTATTTATAACACGACCCAGGTTTCGCCGTTGATTGACCTAATGATGACGTTCAACGTCGAAATCTGGGTTGTATTCTAAAACAGTGTGTGGAAGTACAAAGTCAATTATTCCATTACAATCTTTTATGTAAATTCCATAAAGTTACGCCGAAGACAACAAATTTTAGGCGAAGATACATTTAAAAAGTGGAAGAATTTTGCTTTTATACTGCGGGATTTCTAGTGGTGAGAGAAATAATAGGGATATACCTGTAAGTAGTAAGCGAAATGAGAATTGCGAAAAAGTCTTTTTATCTGAGGCAAGTCAAACAGTACTGACATAGATGTAAGGAAACAATTCGTTCAGATAATGCATGGAATCTACCTTTACGGGGGGACGTGAGATTTGGACGATAGAAGTAGCAAAGGAAATAAAACTAGAGGTTATGGAATTGTGGTGCTGTGGAATAATAATAAAAATAAAGTGGATAGATAATGCAACCATTTCAGAGAGTAAAAATCATTCGCCTTGACCGGGATTCGAACCCGGATCCCTCGATATCCGGCCGAGTGCTTTAACCACTTCAGCTACCGAGACTGTAGCTTAAGTGGTTAAAGCACTCGGCCGGATATCGAGGGATCCGGGTTCGAATCCCGGTCAAGGCGAATGATTTTTACTCTCTGAAATGGTCGCATTATAATGCACACATAGTGGGTGACTCCGTTAAAGTTACTGTTACAGTTTCTTGAAAAGTGGATAGACTTTAAATATAGACGACTTAGACTTTCCAAGTGTTGATGAAAGGTAAAAAAGGAGAGGAAAACTAATTGGGTATATTCTGAGGCACGATAATCCATTAAAGACTATAAATAAACGAAAACTGGAGAGAAATCATAATAGAGAATGAACTACAAGAAGCAGGCGACGGAAAATAGCGGTTCAAGGAGCTATGAGGGAATTCAGAGATTGACAGGGAGCAGGATAGTTTGTAGGGCTGCTACAAACAAATCCTCGTATTGATAACCCGTGATGATGATGCAATGAACTATCATTTCTTATCTCCAAGTTTATTTCCTTAAGTCTTTCAATAATTTCATGCTATAGTACTAATTGTAACAGGATAAAAATAAGTAGAGTACACCCACTCTACATTTTCAGGCTCAATTTCATGGAATTGTTTTATGTTCATATTAAATGAGTTTGTAATTTTCCACAGACTTTCTGAACGGAAAGTTCACAGAGGATCTGTGGAAAATTAAAAACTCATTTAACATAAAAGAGTAAATCCGGGAAAAAAAGTTAATGCAGATCCAAAGTCTATCAGTTTTTCTCAAGGAGATGTCTTCCTTGACGTCAAAGACAGTACTTGAGACGATGAGATGAGAAGGAGAAGGATTAATGATTTCTGCATAGAAACACTAGTAGCAACGAATTCTTATGAGATAGAGGGTGCTGATCTAATCCACTGCAAATTCCCACACCACAGGGAGAGCTAGAAGGAAAGAGCTTTTGTAAATAAAAGATTCTTTTTATTACGCCATTGATTTTTTTATAGATACCACCTACCGATTCCTGTAAAACTGATTAATGCACTGATGACATTAAATTCTTTCTGCCAAGATTCAATTATTGTTCCGGGTTTATCTAAAATTAAATGGTTTTCTCCACCTGTTTTTACTCTAAATGTAGAAATGTTACGTTAATAATATCATAAAATAGCATTAACGCGTAATTATTCCACATATTTAAAATTATTTCGTAAAAAAATAATTTTTATTTTTGTTTAAATTTCACTAAATTAAAAATGTGTCAAAACAATTAATTATAGAACATATGAATGTTGACGCGCTACTGTTTGTCATACCGGAATTCGTCCGTGAAGCTGAAACGGGCACGTGAACATGGGAAATACGTAGCCAATAGCAATTACGTCTATTCATCGCTGCGGGAATACTTCCCTTTGATCTACTGTCTTTTCAAGGAACGGTTTTTGTATTTGTATCGTAAAAAAGCATTCTCTACTTCAGTATTTAAGGGTGTGGAGCAAGTTAGATCGCAGAGGGGGAAAGGAAATCTTCACGAATTTACGAGGAGGTTCTAAAATAGAGATGGCATCACGCCGTACTTCCTTCTCTCGCTTTCATCATGCAGGCGCCAGGAAGGAAGAGGAGGATCCAAAGAAAACAGAGAGAAAAAAAAGAATCGGGAATCGGGGAGAAATGTGAAAGACAGAATTAATGATGTAGGAGGTTGCGTGAAAATTGAGATGAACCGAATTTGGCGAACAAGTGGGGTTCGGAGTTGGCGAGAGAGAGGGGGAAGTCAGGGTGTTTTTTTTTCATTGACGGCAAAGGGAATTCTTAACGAACCTGCTGGGGTGCTGCGTGGGGGATTTACTGAGGAGAGCGATGGGAGAGGACAGGCGTGACAGGGAAGGTAAAAAGAAAACCTCGCAGATGTCGGGAAAACCATTCCCATCTGATAGTTCCCTGTCGTTGAGTGGAGAAAATTGTTGGTGTAAGTAATCACACTAAAATTCTTATCCTAATCCTCATAAAAGCTTCACACATGTATAATTGTCAATGCTCTCAGATATTATTAATAAGAGGGCATGAATATATATCCTAAATTTTTAATTGGAACAAGGTCAAAAAATCATTATGAATCATTTTTTCATCTAGATCTACATAAATACCCCGTGATGCACCAAAAAGGTGTGTGGCAGGGGAGGCAAGCACCATGTGGGCTGGATATAGGATAATAGGGTAGAGGATATGGGAGAGGAAGGGAAAGGGAAAAAAATCACTAAAAACCTCAAATAAAATGCAAATATAAGTACGTGGGTAGTCTGAAAAGTTTCCGACTCAGAAAATTTCATAAAAATGTCTTGGATCTTTATTAGGTCGGAAACTTTTCAGACCACCCTTGTAAACAAGAATTAACTTCACCCATAGAACTAGTTATTGGTTTTACGAAAAATAACGGAATAAAAATAAACCACAGCCAATTTATACGACAGACCTTCACCAAACCAAGACGGGCCATCCAAACTTGGAAAGTAAGAAAAAATTCTATTAGTTCATGGCATGCATTCATGCATGGTCTTCGCCCTTAGAGTCAAAGGTATTTTAATGCATTTGATGTAATGTAAATAAACACATCATATCAATGCAACAGTTGCAGAGTGTAAAAATCATTCACCTTGACCGAAATGCATAGTTGCGGATGACTCCGTCAAAAAATTACTGTCGCGGTATCTCCCTCAAGAACACCATAGTTCTCCAATGAACAATGGTGTTCTTGGAAGCACACCATAATTCATTGATGTTAAATTGAATTTTTAGCACCTCACCGACCTATCTAGTTGCCGATCAATCGCTTTCTTCTTCCTGTTTTTCTTATGGGGACGTCATACTTAACTCGTTTATCGAATTATAATCTTGGTATTTATCATTTTTGCTGTGCATTCTCTAAGTAAAAACTACAGTAGACTACCGTGGCCAAGAATCAATCTAATGATTTTTTTAATCAATTAGTTTTTTAAAGTATTACTATTCCATTGACTTCTCACAACACTCTGTATTCGAAGGCTTCTTAGTTTTTTACTTTGTCGATCATTATATTGCCATCACTATTCCGTAAAACAAAATTTGCATCGCTTCTTACCCGTAATCGTCTCAACTTAATAAAAGTAAACTCTGGACACATTTTTATGGAGCGTTTTCTGAAGTTTGGGATATTGTTTAAATGCAGTAATTACGAGATACCTTCAAGTTCTAAGTCCTGCTAATATTTTTTATGACATGCCACTTGCACAAAGAAAGTTGAAACTTCCCATTATTTCTCAACTTAATATCTTTGCAGGCGTACACATTTTTTGCCAAGACGACGCCATGACTGGAATGGACACCGATAACTAGGGTTTTCTTTTGTCCACGGGAAAAACCGCTGATCCGTGGCCAGGGGTTTTTGGGTTCGTTTTTACCCCGAGTTTGCGCTCTGTGCACTATCGTATACGTTGCAGCTATATGTTTTATATTCATCAAGACAGCCCGCGTATTTTAAGCACAACCACACTCTTCTCTCCTCTTCCAGTCCCCAGGAAAAAATGGGTCTCATAGAACTTTAACGCCTTGTATAGCTGTGCCTTCCTTCATTATGTTCACCTTTCTTAATACCTCCCACTGGATTACTCCATCATTGGTGATGTCGTAGTCTAGCATAAGTACTAAAATTCTCCCGATGTTAAGATCCGCTTATCATTTTATTTGAAACATCTTCCTCCTCGCTTCTGGTTCCGTATATTTATTTTAAATTCTTGAGCTACGATATAATTGTAAGCTTTTTCATTTGACTCATTTAGGATGCAATCCTTATCTTGCAAAAACTCGACTTCACGGAAATGTATCCTGATTCTACGTAAATTTATAGTAACCATGTTTTTTAAATATCTATTGTTGAAAGTCAGAGAAGACTGAGTGAAGACCTCGTGTGAAGAAGTGAAGCGTGATCTTGCCCAGGGAATAGCTTATAGAAACCGTGAGATACCATTGAAATATATGTAGAGCAAATATCGATTCCATTATGGATAGCAAAAGGTGGCATTATTTCTGAAGAGAAAGACATAGCGAAGAGATGGAAAGAGGATATATGGAGGAGAAAAGAGCATTAGAGTGAGAATCGTTTGAATTTAGAAAAAGTAGAGAAGTAAGAGACCCTATTCTCGCTCTCAGACACACAATAGAGAAAAGGATGGCACAAAAAGGTTAACAAAAAGGTCAACTGACCTATACCACATTCCTTCATTGGTGATGTCGTAGTCTAGCATAAGTAATTAAGAATTCTCCTAATGTTAAGATCCGCTTATTATTTTATTTGAAACATTTTCCTCCTCGCTTCTGGTTCCGTATATTTATTATAAATTCTTGAGATACGATATAATTGTCAGCTTTTTCATTCCACTCTTCAATTAGGATTATATATCTGATAAGGAGCGTGCTAGTTGGACAGAGATCTGATCAGGTAAAAGATTAACTTTAGCTCATGCACATGTCCCAGCGAATGTAAAACCCAAATCAGCAGAGATTCCTAGAAATATACAGCAGATCTCAAATGAATCAGCGAGCATTCGTATCCATAACAAACGTTTTCCTGTTAACCTATCAGTGACATTCGCTTACCGCAGCATGCATATCGTACATCTACATAGCACTTCAACATCTTTAATGTTCTTTCCATTGTATTTTCGGCGTAATCTTTTTTAAAGATAAAGGGAATTCATAATTTACTTTATATGTATTCTTCTCCACTACCACCATATTCAGTGTAATGCTGTCCACTCCTGCGTTACAATTTCCTCTAACTACATTCCAGTTTCCTTAGGACAATAATAAATAAAGATAATAATACATCCTTTGAGGTAATAATGAATGTCTCAGTTCATTTCGCCAAAAGTTTACTCCAGAGACAAGAATCTGATTACAGGAACACTTTCTGCTTTTAATTTACTCCCGCTGATAATTCATCACTCTTACAATGTATGATAAGAGCAAGAAAAACGTCCTCCTTTCACTTTTCTCCTTTTAAATAAAATTTGATCTTACCATAAATAATCTTTTGAATCAATTAATGTTCTTTTGAAGCTTATTCCTCAACTCTATTGCACGAGTCGTCTTGCAAATATTTCGACGATTGACCATTTAATCTATTCCTTTCTCTAAAGTCAAGAAAAATGGGTAAGATTTTGGTCTTACAGTGTCCGTCGGTGATTTTTCTGCTGCATCGGAAACACACGCCTCCTGTAGAATTTTGAAAGACATCATTAATTATACTAGATTTTTTTAATGAATTTCTCAAGTATATTTTTTTATTTATGCTGCCTTGTTAGACCGTAGACCCGTTCCCACAAAGCCAACTCTGGCATAAGTATCACGTCTCTTTTCAGTTATATCCTGATGTTCTTGTACGCGCTGCTCCATCATCAAGTTTGAATCCCTTCTAATTATTCCTTTAAGTATGCGTAAATTTTAACCGTTAACGTCTCAAATAGCACTACGGTTTACTCTGAGTGAATTAAAGTGGTGATGCTATTGTAAACTATATACTTCAATTTTTACTTGAACGAATTTTCTTCTAAAAAAATTGTTATTCATTCAATGTTCTCTTGCTTTTCCACTCATTGGGGCTCTTTTATTTAACTATGTAAGAAAAACATTATTTTACTTTTGTATGTGCACATACCTTAGAACAAAATGTCCAATAACAAAAAGCCCGGCGAAGTTTTTTCCAGCTTATTACTGTCCGAAATGCTATATTTTAAGCGTCCGGTTATTTTAGGATTTGTATCCGTGAAATATTTACGAAAATGGTGATGGACGAATTGTTTGGCGTTGGAATTTATTTTTATGGCATATTAATACACTTTGATCAGGGTGAAACGTCCCAATTTTTCGAAAAAAAAACAACAACCATCAAAAAAATATTAATAACGAATGTGCAGTGAGAAAGAAGGAGAACGTAGTAGGGGAATATGCAACGGGCGAGCGAAATAGAAACGCTCGGGGATAGGTGGAAAAAAAATCGCCAGGCTGACCCAAAAGGAACGGAGCAAGGGAAGGAGGGGAGAGGAAAAAAAAGCCATGAAACTCGTCGGGGAGGACGCAAAACGGACAATCGGCCGTGAAAATAAACCAGCCCCGAAGATTAAATGGCGGCCAAACTCAAATATGATTAAGCGCACTTACGAAATGGACGCAGTCGCATCGGTCGACACAAAGGACGGACGGCAAACCATCGGAGATTGAATTTCTGAGCGATGACCGGAGTGGGGGACGGGAGGTGGAGAGAGAGAAAAGGGGGACGGGGAGTGTTGGAAGAGATGGGTTTTGTGGGACGGGGAAGTTGGGCAGACCCCTTCCCCGGTAGCGGCGAAGGCTCCGGAATGCGCGGAGCGCGAGCCCATCGACCGCTCGGAGCGCCAGAGCGGCGGTCTCAACAATTTATCTTTATTTATTTCCAGACGGGAGCCTTAACGAGTCCCCGCAGCCCCGCTGCCTTGTGTGTTTCCAATTTTACGCGTCAGGCACTCTGGGAATCCTTTTAATGAAAAGGAAGGAGCCGGGAAATTTAATTTTTAATTTTTTTCTCTCTCTCTCTCTTTTCCTCCCCCCCCCCTCCTCCCCCGTCCCTCCCCATTCCTCTCCACTTCACGAAATCAATGAGATGAACATCCCCGTTGGAGGGTTCTGACGGGGTTCCTCCACGGCACCCTTCCTCCACGGCACCCTTCCTCCCTCACCCCCTATTCCCTGATCACCCCCTTATTTCTCCCCTCCCTCGCCACCCTTTTAGCCGAGTCCGGAACACGTGTAAGTGCCCTGAGGCGACCTGAAGGATCGAAGCGAACCGGGGGTGGTTGGGGGTTAAGGTAGGAAGGGGAAGATGAGCGCATCGAAATGATGGGGTACGTGGAAGGGGTTTCCCCGCTCGCCCCCATTCCTCCTTTCCCACGTTCCATTCGCAGAATCATTTTTAAAGTCACTCAAGTGGCGTTCTTTTTTTTCTACGTGCTTATATATATATATATATATATATATATATATTTGCGGATGATCAAGCTTTATTTAACGAGTCAAGCAAGCCAAGGGATTGCAGTCGTTCCTTAGCGCAATACGGAACCAGTGACCCTCATCCAGTCGCATGCAGATATGGAAAAAGAATATATCGAATTAAATGAGGTTTTCGGGAAATGGGAAATCTAAATTTCAGCGGGAGGAGTCGGAGGTGGTAAACTAGAGCACGTAGTTCGGTTCATCCTCGAAAGTAGTGTTTTAGACGAAACTTTGTAAAATAGTAGGGGGATAAAAGAAAGAGCCGCGCGTTTGGTAAAGAATATTTTACAATAAGGAGGAAGTCAATGTCAGGGGTCTCTCGGAAGGTGTTAAAAAAAGTTTTACAAATATTTGGAAAATATGAACCACAGTTATCTTTGGCTCCGAAACGTGGTCATTAACGCAAGACAATAAGCGTATGTAGAGACTTTTGACATGTGTGTCTGTGTGTGTGTGCCCGGTGGAAAATGGTGTGTGGAAGAAAAACAAACGAAGAAGTGCTTTGCATTTTAGAGAAAGGGAGGAGGTCGCTGGGAGAAACTCAGAAAGGCAGAAAAAGAGTAGGGATGCACGGGAAACTAAACGGCAATACAGTGCTGAAGAATGTGATCGAGGGGAGAATGTTGGGAAAATGAGGCGAAGAGAGGGGCTATTGGACAGGATGAAGGAAGGTAATACGTATACATAATTTTTAAAATGGCTCATTGTAATGTGGGGTTTCAAGATTTTGTGTAATGTTAGATGGCGTTTGGAAGATTAGGAATTTTTGACCGCAGGACCCATAAAATACATAGTACTGCTAATAATAATAATAATCTCTCTCGTGTTGTCTTCGACTTGCAACTACGGGAGTGTTTCACGATAAGAAAATTGGCAACATTCCTCCCGAGTAGCAAACATTCACACGCAAAAACTGTCATACCTTTCTCAGTATCCATCACACCCTCATCGTATCCAAGGTTCGGGCATGGAACGCACGGTGAATTCCAGTCTTCTACGATGTAACGTTGCCGACGTGGGTCGGCACTTCGGTGATGAAACTTGGAATAACTGCAACGGATCTTTTGGCCGTGGAAGGAGTGACAGTTCTCCCGGAGCCATTCTCATTTTAGTGGGCAGTGTGCGGTATGTCCGTGCTCTGTCCATCGGCTAGCCCCAGGGCTGAATTTGGTCGCGGTTTCAAGCCGAGGGGTTGACAACGATACGCTGCGGTTTGCGCCTGGGGCTCACGCGACCCCCCAAGGGATTCCGATGGGGATACATGCGGGCTCTGGACTTTGTCCCGGAGGGATCGCGAATTGGCTGCCCTCTGTGCCCTGGGCGAAGGTCGTCCATATTGCATGTTTCAAAGTTCAGCACGTGCGAATGAACGTCCTCTGAAAATTCAGTGGTCCTTCAAATTCTAAACAATTATGGCCAGAGAATAAGTGAAGTATGCATGATCTTCATTACCGTATTGTATGTACCGAAATGAAGTTATGGTGAAAATTTACATAGTTCACTTACTCAGTGAACACTGAACGCTCTCTCGGTCAGACTCATCAAATCTACTTTGAAAGCACTATTTGTTTCTGTATGGTCAAGTACATGTTTGTATGTTATGAACGAAGAGCGTTCATGCGTAAAATAGAGGTCGACATAGACATATTTTGAGTCTACCAAAAGGTGGAACAATCTCCACCAGAAACCTAAAATTCTCGTCTGAGGAGAATTCCCTCTTGGTTTAAAACCTCTGGTTTAGAAGGCATGGCTGGTATCAAGTGAAGAGTGCTATCCAAATAAACCGAATATATGTACAGCAACTACTAGAAGGTATTAGGACTAGGAAGTACTAGGGATGGTGGGCGAGGTGAGGGGTTTTTTGGGAGAAATCAGAAATCCTATGGACGCAGGAAAAATGAATGAAGGGAGTATTGATCGGTAGTGGGATGTTGAAGACTTTGATAGACGGGAGAATATTAGCCAAACGAGGAAAGGGCAGGAACAGGATAGGGATGTTGGACGGGATGAAAGAAGTACACAGAAATGAATAGGGACCTGATGTAGAGTAGGTAGTTGTGTCCATCCAAAACCTAACTTAACCGGTAGATTACCTTATAATAATATGTACAGCGTTGAGAGAAATGCACTAAACTGATTTGGCGTGATGTTTTTGAAATATTTACCAAAACTTTCCTTATCGCTAGAGTTGGACAAAATTTTAACTTAATTACGTCATAAGCGGGCAAACAAACATTCACCAATTTCTTAGAAAAAGAGACAATTACAGTCACACCTTCACCAGCTTAACTTTTATTTGAGTTCCATCTGACCAATCAATAGGGGTGCTTGATGAAGGGGAGAGATATATGAATTTTCCATTAAGTATACTATATAACGTGAAAACTTAAACAGTCGTTGGAGTAGAGAGATGACTTAATATAAGGTTTAATATAATAATAATATAATTTCATTTATTTTTGTGATTGACCGGTCACTGACATAGGAGGGATCCTTGGAAACCCTGAGTGTGTGTGTGTGTGTGTGTGAATGTGATTCACGAGAGTAAAAGTTATTTCGTAACACACCCTAGTTATCGAGTGGTTGTAAGTTTGTTTTATTATTTATTATTTTTATTATTTATTTTGGCTTTTGTGTGTTTTTTTTCTTTCTTATAACTTAGTGCCAATCAATTTTACGGTCCCGGTATTTTTTTGTTTACATTGATTCACGACCGTAGCTACCTTCCTTGTACATTTAAATTAATATAAGGTGTCTGAAGTTGCAGACGTGGAGAAATTGTATGATGGCTGCGGTAGCAATGAACGGGTGAAACGCAATACTAGTATGGAGATAATACGAACGCTGGAGAGGTTAAGACTGACTGAGGGTTCGTATGACTTATCTGAAGAATGAAGTCTCATAAGGATCTTAATCCATCAATCAATAAGCCCCGGGACTTATTGAACGTAATAATATTTTTGAGATGCGCATGGTATAATTTACAGCGACTACCGTGAAAAGGGAAAATTTGTCAATAGCGACTATGAAATTGAGTTATTGGTGCTTTTGAAGGACGAAATCGCAAAAAAAGACCGCACACGAAGAAGAAAAAAAATCATCAAGACAATGCACCGTCCCTCAAGTCAATGAACTTAGTTGCCAAATTGAACGAGTTGGGCTTCAATCTGTTTCCCATACTCTCCAGATCTAGTTCCCAGCGACTACTGTCTGTTTGCTGATCACAAAAAGATGTTCCAGGGAAAAAGGTTTGGCTCGAATGAGGAAGTTATTGCTGCAACTGAAGCTTTTTCAAGGACAAGGACAAATCGTTTTACAAGTATGGTATCGAAAAGCTAGAAAAGCGTTGGAATGATTTTATAGCTCTTGAAGGTGATTATGTTGATGAAGAAAAATGAATTTTGCGAAACAAATGTTTTCTTAGTCCCGGGACTTAATGAAGGATGGGTTACAATTCGTACCTGTTAGCGGCGAGGGAGTGAGTCGATCAGTAAAATCTTAGCCTGGTGCAGACCTGATCACACTGAGGTGTAGTTTGTCTAAAGATAGTTCGGGAAAGAAGCGAGTGTCGTATGACGTGTCGCATGGCCATTTGCTGCGGGGAGGTGTTGCCTATCACGTGACGGAGTTGGAGTGTGAGTGCGTAGCATGGCATCCAATCTGGGGGTTCAAGAGCTGTGACGACGTCATCCGGTCATCCGTTGTCGGCTGGAGATAATGAGTGTAATCAATTTAAAATTATTATTCCTATGAAAGCAGTATTCCTTTTTATTCCGCTGAAAGTGAATTAAATATAGGTATAAATTGAATGACATTACTTCTTTTTAAAACTGACCCTGGGGAGAGTATATAAACTTGCACTGGATGACTTACTCTGTATCCCATGGAAAGGAATAGATATGTGGGCGGGTAATCCCTTCCTTTTGGAAATGTTTTTGGCTCTAATAAAATTAATAATAATTATTAATTGGACACCCGAAATAATTGTGAATATCTGCCGTCTCCGGATCATAAAATAATCTACTTAAGGTTGCGTTTCAGTCTCTAAAATAGTGCGCGTGGTGTAAAAATTAGTATGATTTTCAAGTGTAAGATTATTATTTACATATGAAAACCCTTTAGAGGTTTTCTTGATCCCCTACAGAATCTGGTATCATTTTCATCTGCTCTTTACTCTTTCCTCCTAATATGTTAGAAACGAAAAGAAAAATTTCTTATGGAGCATCAACAAGCATCATCGCTCTTTTCAGAATAATATAAAGATAATTAATATTGATACCAAATATGGATAGGCTTAATGCACGCGAGAACAATTCTGGCCCATGGATTTTGCAATCCTATTGCGCGTTCCCACAGTGCGTCACTCTCGATAACATCAATCCCGATGGAGGCCCAGGAGATCTGAAATAATATGTTCTCCTCGCAGTTATTTTGAGAAAATGAGCGATGGGATATTGTTAAATGTTTTGACGTTATTATGCTTTATTAAACCTCTAAAGTTTGTTAAATTTGAAGGAGTCCATTGATCAAGGTTTGATAATAATTTTTGGTACGAAGATTTTGCCAGCGCTAATACGATTAAGTGGCTTTCGAATTAAAACTTCCTTTCATTAAAAAAAATTGAGAAACTCCTATTTTAAACAAATGATTTAACGATCAAATTGATATTCTGACGGCTTGGCATTATCAAAAAACGTGGTCTTCAAATGATTTTGTCTGCATTTACTTATCGATAAACTAATAATGTTGATTTTAACGGTATGATAAGTGTTACCCTTGGTAACCACTCTTACGAGGATAGTGCACTCGTAGTTAAGCCACGAAGAAAAAGGGGGGTGACGTCGTCAAATCGTTAGCAGTTAAATTGTCGGATTTTTCATTTCTTTTTAAATTTCTTCCACCTACTCAGCTGTGCATTCATGTGCTCACGGGTCTTTCCATTCCAATATTTTTTTTATAAGTTTGCTTGGATTCCACAAAAGAAAATCGCAATTGGTGAAATTCAGATTTCAACTTCCGGCCGAAGAGTTCCCGATCGTACCTCCTAAGCTTCTTATTTCCTTTGCGAAATGGATTTATTTTTATCAATACCATCTCCTACCTCCTTGACTCCACCCAACACAGGGAGTGAAGGCGTACCTATGGGTGATTGGAGTGCCGACGGGGAATTCAAATATCTGGAAACGGGAAATCAAAATCTCCCGATGGTGGCATTAAAATGTAAAAAAAAATAAAAAAAAATAAGACTTTCGGCTGCGTTCAAAACCATTTCCTGCACGTTCACAGAATGAACGCGATATTTCAAAGGACTCGATTCGATTCCAAGGGAGGCTTCGCGTAGCCGAAAAATGATGAGGAAAGTTTTTAGGGAATTCTCCAGTTCCCATCGGTGTGGTGCTGTAAGACCTGGTTGCGAGTTTGGGAAGAAAAGTATGAAAAGCAATAATTTTAAGACTCGCAGTCATGGCTCCCCATCTACTTAGTAAATTATTCGAATAGAGGATTGGGGGTGAGGGGTCAAGTCTCCTCGATATTCCTCATATTGATGTTAACTTTGAAACTAGGACGATAGTTACACGTGATTTACTTATCAAGATATATCCTCTTATCACGGAGATAACAGTTTACGTGGTTTGAATGAGTTAGTTCTGAAAAAATGTAACTCACGCTGTTAATTTTCGAACCAGGCTTAATGAACTCGGATCATGGTTTCGACATTTTGTGGCATGCAAAAAATATGAAACAATTGTTTGCTGTTATTTAACTTCATTTTGAAAATCCGTAGCGTTATTTTAAATTTTCCAAAATGAACTTTGCACATTTTCATCCCTGTAATCCCTTTTAACTTGTCTGAATTGGTTTTGGTGACTCCGCACAATGCCCATCTCTTAAATCCGTCTGAATTTTTGTAATGGCAGAACGGAAAGAAACTTTCGCAAATCCTGTTAACGCTCAGTTCGAAGGATGCCTTCAGAACGATATCCAGGGCAAATTAAAATGAACATTTGGTGGTAGGTCGGTTTCACAGAGTTGATGGAGGAGTCCACCGCGATTTCCTTACTAACTAACTACACGAAACCTTACTCCAATAACGCCGGGCGGACAATGGATTGGATAACTAGTGACAGTCGGCAATCCACGTAGAGAACACGAATGCAGACGAGAGGCTCCCGGGTTCAAATACAGGCGATGCCTCCGCCGGTAGGCTCAAGCCCTAGTTGTGAGACTACACTTTCCATCAGGGTTATCTCGGTACTCAACGGTGGAGAAGGCAGAGGAACTCTCCATTCGAGTACCGCCCTCACATAAATTCTTGGGAGAAAAAAACACGTAATAATAGATGCAATTTATGATTTAATTAATTAGCTACCGGTTTTGAGTCTTCAATCGTAATTGCGGTACAACACGTATGCGTAATCGTGGTTGACGAGAAAATCAAGACGGACTCGTAACTCAGTTATTGGGAATTTTTCGATTGTTTTAATTTATATCGTAAAGCCACATTTTCGGAAAATTTTAAAGACAAAACATTGCTGTCCATATTCAAGCTTGGAAACTCGTTTGGAATTCTAGTCCAGTAAATTACAATATTCCTCTCGGTCACCATCTCATAATGAATACAACGTTCAGATTGTATCTCAACTAATTTTTCTGTAGCGCCTACAGACCGCATGCCATAAACGAATAGGTATATAGTATCCAGTATCAGCGTATAAATGCAACATGATCGAATTGAAGATGATCGAGATATATCCACTCTTTTATCTCCTGGTGGCTATAGAAAAAATATCGAAATTATGCCGATATAACCTCGTGTCTCGCGGCCCAATCCCATGACGTAGCCGCAATTCGCCGGAGAGCGACGGGGTCGCCCCCCCTTCACCCCCCGCTTCGAATCCTTCAAGCGGAACAACGGCAATAAAAACGACACCGACGGGAAACAACAGCCGGGCGATGGCCATCATGCCCCCGGCGAGGAAAAACACGATGCGGTGATGACGACGCGATAATTGAAAATCGTTATTGAATAAGAATAAGTCGGGATGGTTTGGCACGGGTTGGGGAGGCGGGAGGTCATTTAATTTGACTATCTGAGAGACGGGAAGGGAGGCGGAGGGGATAGGAGGATGAAAAAAAAACGGGAATGGAGTGTTTGCGTGGGGTTCGCTTAAGTAATGGACGTGCGAGGCAATATAAGCCTCGCGGAGGAAAGGGGAGGGAAGATTGCAACTCCTTCCCCGCGGAGCGTGAATGAAAGGGGTTGTCAGTAGGATAGAGTGAGAGAGAGGGAGATATATATATGCGACAGAGGGGAGAGGACGGATGGAATCCGAACTTGATTGAAATGGGCGCAATATAAATGGGTTGGGCTGCAATCGGATGCGAGAGGGTGGTGGGGGAGAAAAAGGGCACAGGGTTTTCCAGGGGGGAGAGATGAGGATTTTTTTTCGGGGAGTGGGTGTAGGGGGTGACAGAGCGAAGGGGTGGAGTAAGAGAGGGAGAGGGTCGAGGGTTGAGGCGATGGGTGAGGGCTAAGCAGGGGTCCCCCGGACCGGTATACTGTATTCCCATTGAGACTCCAACCTTTCCCTCTAAGACCTGGCCGTACTCTCGCTTCCCTCCTCGTCGTCGTCACCCAATGGACGTGAGTGCTCTGCGTGGATCCTCGACCCACCCTCTGGTATTCCGTCTAAACAAGGATCTGCGTCTCTCTCTCCCTCCTTCTTCTTCCCCTTTTCCGGTCCCACCACCCACTCCTTCCCGTGCTCATTTCTATGTTCGGTCCCCATGCAGCGCGATTTTATTATTGTTGGTTTTCCCCGATCGTCGCCCTGCGCGACTGAGAGACGTTTTAAACGGAGTGGAACGGTGATACGTGCGGCCCCTGGTGGACGTCCCTCCCACGTCGGATCACGGCTCTTTTGTCTTCCCTCGTCCTTCCTCTACTTTCCAACCGCCACCCGTTCCTCCAAGACGCCATTGCGTGGCGCAAAAAAGCTGTTGAAATCAAGTGAAATCAATACGTGGGTCGTCGGTGCACGAGACGCTCCGGGTGTCGTGACGGGCTCGAGGGCCGAGAGGAGAAAGGCTTTTGAAAACGTCTCAGTTGATTAAGGAGAAGGCGATGTGATTCGTTGCCGCCGCTTCAGGTTCCCATCTGGAATCGCCCGTCGTCAGGGAGGGGAGAGTGGTGGGGATAAGGGGGGGAAGGCTGCTGATGCTCGCTCTCTTCCTCCCTGCGGACGAAATAGTAAAAAAAAGACATCGCGTGGAGCGGTGGAAAACGAAATGAGAAACTAATGAAATTTCCCGACTCGCGATGGAATCGAATCAGTCAGGCGATCATTGAAACTGGCACTTGCCGCCGTATTTCTTTATGCTAAATATTTTTCCTGAGTAATGAATTCCATAACAAATGCAAAGTTTGATTGTGATTACCTACTAAAAGATAATGAGTCACCTAAAATATTTTGTATACTCAACGGATGTCGGGCACCGCGTTCAGTATTATAGCATATAGAACGTCTTGCTGACGGAACCCTGCTGCCAGTTTCATTCCAACTCCCGAAGTTCGATTTTACTTAATTGCAGGCAGTACAAAAAAATTTTAATTACTTTAGAATGTTTTACTGCCAAGGAAGCAAAATGTTTGATGAAAAAACAATGAAATAAATGCCGTCAATTTTCATTTACTCATCCTGAAGTCCCGAAATTGAATCTGGCCTCGGGAATGATTTTCGGGGTTTGATCAGTTGATTCCCGACAAGCATTCTGCGATAACCGGAATCAAATGGTCTACCAGCAAGGGA
>CM073770.1:82952130-83077680 GCA_037158775.1 Hetaerina titia
GAGGGGGCCGAGATTTACAAATGCATGCAACATGAGATACTCTTCACCCAACTTTTCATTGATGCCAACACTCCTGGCTCACGACGAGGTGTACAAAGAAAAAAATGGATAACCATCATTTGGATGAAAGGTCTCTTGCACTCATTTGTTAATTATTTCTTGAGCATATCTATATATATATATATATATATATATATATATATATATATATATATATATTAATTTTGCCTTCTTCTCCTCTCCTGTGTTCGTCCTTCATATGTGTTCCTATCCTTTTCCTTATATCTCTTTCCATGTGAATGAATATTTGTTGGCCGTATGGTGAGATTTCGTGTATGAATATATATTCTCTATGATACTATATGCTTTCTAACCAACTGTCCCCTCTTCTTGTGTGCATTGTCTATTTCTCCTTTGGTGGGTGGAACAGCTCCCTAGAGCCTTCCTTTGGCAAATGATTCGGAGCACTTGGGCGTTTTAAAAAACATCGCAGATCTCAGTGAAAATTAGGTTTCCTTGGTGGTGTAATTGCTAGCACATCCGCCCGGCAAGTGGAAGGTCCTGTGTTCAAATCCCGGTTAAGGAAATATTTTTACATTCGTGATTTGCTCAAAAAACCGCCTTCCCCACATGTCCTGTGTTCGCCTTTTATGTGTTTTCCTATCCCCTTTCCTTATACCTATTTCTATGTTTGAATGAATATATATATATATATATATATAATATATATATATAATATATATATATAATATATATATATATATATATAATATATATATATAATATATATATATATATATAAAACCATAAACACAGTAATCAACCCGAAGGTCGGTTTAGTAGGTGATGGTAGAGTTCACCCATGTACCAAGCCCGACGGCGTGTGAATATTCACACATCAGGGTAGGTGGGCCAGTTCCTTTCCCTGTGCCGGTTATGGTTTCCCAGGAAGAACTGGTACCCGAAAAATCAACTAGTTTGGGTGGAGCTGCAGGTGCCCAAAGTGCCTTGCCCTGGAATCGAACCGGGGACCCTCCGGTCAGTAGTCCAACGCTCTACCCGCTAGACCACCGCGACCCGCATATGTATATATATGTATGTGTATATATATATATACATAGGCATATATATATATATATATGCCTATGTTTTGTAGCTGTCACGCTCAAAATAAATGTTTACCCGACTGAACCTATGAAAAGACCTCCATGCGCAAACCATCGAGAGTTATCCAGGTGGGAATCTTTCAAACCACCTTCGTGTAAATCTGATCACGAGATGCAATCGTTTTTCAAATTACCATCGTTTCCGAACGGTACTGGTTAATACGACCGCGGACTTCCAAATACGGAGTTTATTCCCCTCAAAAGTTTTTTCCCCGCTGCCAAAAGAGCGTTTTCAAGCGAGATTCACCTTTGCCATCTCTCCCATCCATCCTTCCTCACTCCTCGCGTTTCGGTTCTGAACCCTTCGCGTTAAAAAAAACTTCGTTCGATAGAGGGGCGTGGGGGACGTCACGTAGTTTGTTGACACGAAATGTCCGTGCGTGGAGGAGGAGGGCGAAGGGCAACGCATCCCTAGAAAGGTGTTGAAAGGGAAAGAGACCCAACTCGACCTTCCCCAATTCCACAAACTGAACCCGGAGGGGGGAAAAATAGGAGTGAAACTGGCCATCGCGTCACTCTCCCTCTCTTCCTCCGGTCATCAACTCACCCAACCGAACTCAACCGAGAGAGATCTGCAGTCCCCTCCACCCTATGGATTTAGGGACCTCCCGATCCTCCTCTCCTTCGCTATTCCCTTCTTCACTTTTCCAGGAGAGCGGGAAAGAGAGGGAGGAAGAAGAACGGGGCGCTGAAACAGCTGTCTCCATTCTCAAGGGGGAGGGGGGGCAGCAGCAGGGCAGGGCGGGTCAATCGCCCTCACCCCGACCCCTCCTCCGGCTTGCCTCCTGCCCCTTCCGAGTCCAAGAGGGGGGACGGGGAGTAAGGGGTGGGTGCGTAAGGGTTCCGGAATAGAGAGGGGGCGTCGTCGGCGGGTCCGCCGCATTCATTCATTCGGACCCGTAGGGGGAGGGGGAGTGGATTTGAGGGGCACGTGCTGCGCGATGGGGTGGGCGGGCGTGCCCTGGAAGGGTGCGAAGGGAAGGAAGGGGGAGGGATGTCTCGTAGGGGGGGGGGGTGCATAGCGTCGGGGGTTAGGTGGCGGGAGAGAGTAAGTTTTGGGGACGGGGGGACGATGTCCTCTGGAGCAATCGGTTGGTGTGCCCAATGGGGACGGCAACGGGGTGGGTCGAATGGGGCGGAGGGGATGGAGAGGAAGAGAAAAGGGGGGGAGGAGGTCGCGCGGGGTCCCGGGTCCTTTTCTCTTCATCATCGGATAGAGTGGGGTGTGCGTGTTCCCCCCTTTTTTTTATTTAAGGGTCAAAAAGTGATTCGACGTGCCGGATGGGGTTTGGGGGAAGGGTGAAAGGCTATAGGGACGATGGGTGTGGGGGGGCCGTGGATGCTTCCGTACATACGGCGAGGCACCAGGGGGCTGAAGGGTGAGGAGAGGGTGTCCCTTCCCTCGTTTTGTCGCTCGTATTCGAATTGAAGACTGAGAACAATTTCACGTATACATATATGTGTGTGTGTGTGTGTATATATATATATATATATATATATATATATATATATACATACATACACACACACACCATTATAAGACTGGGAAGACTGGCGTTTGACGTACACGGACACGCGATAACATGTTAGACGACGTAATGAGTTGGATATTAAATTGAATTGATTTCTTTCCCTCTTCGTCCTCTCCACTCTTTCTCGCGTGGAGAAAAAAAATGAAGTGACGGGTAGGGACAGATGATCGTTTCTCTCGTCTCCAAAAATTAACGGCTAGCAACGAAATGAACTTCGTGTTTATATATATATATATATATATTTATATTTTTTTAAAAATATATTATATTTTCATTCACATAGAAATAGAGTTAAGGAAAATGGGAATGGAACACATATAAAGGACGAACACAAGAGAGGTGGGGAAGGCGGATGTGAGCAGATCACAAATGTAAAAATATTTTCCTCGACGGGGACTTGAACACCGGATCCCTCCACTTGCCGGGCGGATGCTCTAACCATTTGAGCTGTCGATAAAATGTACTTTACACTGAAATCTGTGATCTTATAAAGCGCCAAAGTGCTCCGATTCATTGCCCAGAAGATGGCGTTAGGGAACTGTTACACCCACCAAAGGAGAAATAGACAAACACAAGAGGAAAATGGACAGTAGTTCAGCAAGCATACAACATCATAAAGGATAGGAACGGTGCGTTTCATGGTACGCATAGCCAGAAGAAGAGACGAGCCACATTGGACAAATACACATTCCAATACGAAATCCCGCCACACGGCGAATAAATATTAACTCACATAGAAATAGAGACAAGGAAAATGGGGAATGTATATATATATAAATAGGTTGTAACGCTGTACCGGATGTTGCTGTAAAATGTAGACGCCCGCAGGGTCGTCATTTTGAGGGGTGTCTGTCTGATCAAGAGCCAAGATCATTTGCACCTTGATGATGGGTTTTGAGAGCGGAGGAAGGGATTAAGTGATAGTTTGGGTAGAACCCCAGCATGGGCAAGTGGCGGGCGTACGGTAAATGCGCCGGGGAGATTCTGCAGAAAATCTTCTTTCTCAAAATTTAAATTCGCTGAAGAGCTCTCTTTTATTGCTACCATCATGAACTCATTTTGGTGAACAGGAGATGACTGTGTTCAACTGGAATATTCCAGAGGAATCACCCGGGTCTCTAGTGAGCTAAAAAAACACTCTAACCACTAAGATACCTCGCCACCTCTCTCACCAATGGTATTAATTCCAATTGAATGGGAAAGGGTAGTTTTCCCCAAACTTCCAAAAAAAAGGGGCGGATCAGGGATAGGGGAGAGGACGATCGCTCCTACTGCGGTACCTACTCATTCCCTAGCGTCCCCTGGTTTCTTCTTTCCCGCCGAGAAAATGGAACTTTTTATTGGAGCGTCATGCTGCTAGTTCACAAATAACGTATCATGCGATAATAATGAGCTTTTAGTTATGTTAAAATTATGAGAAATGACTGTCATTTTTCCGAGAGTCAATGGACGGCATTAAAATATTCCTCACACATGCGGGTGAATCAGTCACGGCCTCTCTCCCCGATCTGTTTCTAAATCTGCCGCTGCCCCACGCGTATACGCCACCGGGCGAACAGGGGAGTGGTTGAAGTTGCCTAGCACGTGAAACCAACTGGTGTGAATAGGCAAATTCCACTTTTTGGACATTTCTGTCTCGTCGAATTACACGTGACATTTGACACGTCCTAGGAATCTGGTCTAGAACTTCATTGACAACGACCGAGATAATGACGCAGGGAAATTAATCCTCGAAGATATGTGCAGTGCAGTAGAATTTAATGCCAATTTATATGCGGAAATGCATAATTTTCTGAATGCTTTAGAAGAGTAGGACGCAGTTTGATAACTAAAGTGACGGATAGTGTTAGCTCATAACTATAATTGTAGCTATGATTTGCGAGATCATTATCAATACAGACTGGACATTTTTATCCGATTGACGTAATGTTCTAATTGTGCTCCACAATTAATATTATAAAATGGTCGTTATAAGCTTGTGGGATACACTTATTTCAGTGCAATTTAGTCGTATTTTTAACTATGGCTTTCACATCTACATCAACGCTATACTCCTCATTGCCCCGCGTTGGTGTGTGGCAGGGAGTGTTAGGGTATCTTTTAGGGTAATATTATTCGGGTTCTTGGATTCGATCTTTGCTGCGTGCGCGTATCATGCGAGGGAAGAACGAGTACTTGAATGTGTTTTTAATGAATGAATGTGCCCATCTCTTTTATTTATATCCAGCGGTCGATTTAACTGTTATCATAATTTCCTTTGTACCACAAGAAATCTCAGGTGGCCTGTTTTGCGTTATAGCATCTGTAGGTGGTACAATTCCTCAGTCGTGAGGTGTAAGGTCATTCGATTAGGTGTGGGAATCAAGATTTAATATTCAGTGATCCTTTCCCTATTAGACAGGTGTGTGTTTATTTTCTAGGTTTGTGGATGACCCAATCCAAAACTCTGATAAGCAGTGGAAGGAACGCCAAGTTTCAATGTCCGGCAGTCGTTTAAAAATTCAAAACCGACCGAAAGTGCTGCCGATAACAGTGAGAGGGTTTCACGGAGAGGAAAAATCAATTGTATTCCGCCCTTCCCACCTGTCACTTTATAACTACCAGTGACAGTTGTTTGGTAATGCGCCTAACGATTCTTCCAAATTTTGAAAGCGTCAGGCGCTTCTTGAGCTGAGGATATTTTTTTGTACGCGGGAAGGTGTCATTGATTTGGCGATTGGAGTGCCTGTGAGTGGTCACATTTCGAAGTAACCAATGAATGCCGAACTCAAGGTTAATACCGACCGATACGTGCATGCATATTTGCGGCCGATTGAGAAAGAATATCATACTAGTGTGGTTTGTATAAAATTCTTGCGGAACAAATGGTGCAACCAAAATATTTTTATTAGGCATAATACGTATTAGGTAGAAACTTAAGATTTTTAAAATTATCATATTATCTTATTTCATCAATATAAGTACGACATGTTTAAATTAAACAAATTTGTGTCAATTTTTTCTCCAGATAAAAACTTATTTCTACCCGAAGTAATCATAATAGTTAATAGTAAATTCTAACTTCATTTTAGACAAATGGCAAAAATCGTCCCCAAGCCATAAAAATAGTTGAATGGGGATTAAAAAACCTGATGGAATATTTCTCAATGAGCAATGCCTTTTATTGTTGCAAACAAAACGCATTGAAACTGTTTAAAAACAATTTAGCTCGAAAGAAAATGTCGCTATTAAGACCGGACGGTTATCTAATTAACACGGAAAAGTATTACATTTCTTCCCGAGTCTCTTTTGATAATCGAGTGTATATAAACGTACGCAATACACTCCGTCGCCGCAAAGCCTTTTGTATAAGCCTTGGCTAAACCATAAACTCAGTAATCAAACCTAAGGTCGGTTTCATAGGTGATAGTAGACATCACCCAATCCTTCAACACCACGGCGTGTTAAATTCCCACATCAACGTAGGGGGGGTAGTTCCATTCCCTGTGCTGGATGTAGTTCCCCAGAAAGTTCTGGTACCTGAAAAATTACACAGCTAGGGGGGAGCCAAGAGTGTCCAGAGAGGTATGTCCGGGAATCAAACCCGTGGTCTCCGGTCAGTAGTCCAACACTCTACCCCTAGACTACCGGATCCTCGCAAGAGAACGAAAAGGGAAGGTATGTCATAAAAAATGGTCAGGAAAGAGAAGAAAATACATCTCTAAAACTCCGATATGCTCAAATAGTTCGCGATTTCTATTTAATTTTATATCGGTCCTATGATGACAATGGAATCCGTTTCATATATACCTTTGGCAGCCTGTCATTATCATTCTTTCATTATTGATATTGATAAACTTAGCTTTTCCACGTAGAAAATCTATGTGGAAAAGCCAGGTTGTTTATTTTTCAATTTCAATATGAAGATTTTCCACCAAGTTACGCCAGAAACTGTTTTATTCTTTCATTATTTTCTTATGTGCTTATATGTACCGAAATTTCTACGTCAATATGCATGAATTTCTCAAAGTAGAATTCATTCAACTTGACCGAGATCCCACTCGAGGGGAATCATTTTTACACGATAAAATTTCTGCATATCGGTGCACATGACCAGATAACTCCGTTAGACGTAACCGTCGCGGAATCTCCCGTAATTATTTGAAAATACGCTGATACGTTGCGAGGGTTGACTTATTTCCTCGTTATCGCGAGTCCATTCGTTAGACTGATATCTTTGACATGATTTTACCTGGGTAAGATTGCTTCCTGCCTCGGTAGGTACCCATCCTTTATATTTCCTTTACTGAACTATCTAGACAATTATCTTCGAACTCCAGTGAAGTGTCTCTATGATAAAGATAACAATGATTTAATCTTGTAATGGGTTTAGAGGAATTGCACTTGTTAGGCCACATTCATGGTACATTTGACAGTTATAATTTTCATACCAAAAATGAATGATAGATGCTAACCAATCTATGATGCAATCTCATATGGACGTAAATGTGACATAAAATATCTTCTCGGTTCAAATCCAAATATAAAGTAATGTTTCAAAATATAATTAATGACATGCATTGGTCAGAATTAAATTGTACCTTTTTAAGTACTTTTCCGAACTCTTTAAGAGATCCACAAAATTTTCTGTAAACTTGAATAAGCTTAATTTTTCATATTGAGCATGTAAATCAACCTAAAGGAAATTCAGGACGAGTTCAAGTAATGCATTTGAAAATGAAAACTCGTCGGTTATGTGAGATGCCATCGCACGATCTGTTGCTGAGATGACATACGTGAGTTCCAAGGATGGTATAGAATGATTTGAGTGAATAGGTATATCATATATTTACGCAAGTACCTACTTCCATCTACTATATATAAGAAAAACCGGTGACTGTAATGAGGAGCTCATTTTCCTCTATTTTTTACTTGAATACTTGGCATTCCGTTCCTAGCAACGATCACCTGAAATCGTCTAGAGAATATGGATTTGGAAACGCCAACCGTTTTTAATGACGTGAGCGAAGAATCTCCAACTAAAAGAGTACTAAATCAGTATTTAAATACACGTATATACCAATTGCAAATATAAAGAGTAATTGTTAGAGATAAAACATTTTAAATCAGACTACCAATGTAAACCTTGACATCTAATCATAACCCAAATATTTTACGTCAATTTATTGCATTTCTTTAATAGAGCATGAGAAAACCATAATATTCTTTTACGTGGACAATTAATTAGCAAGTTTTTGTCCATTCACCAAATTCTGATATTTTTTCTCCCGGTGGTGAATTTCTTCGATAGTGAAAAAGCAATGAGTACTCACCGACTAGCATCAAGTTTTGAGATGGTCGGGTATTTCAGATCCCAGAGAGTTTCTAGCCGAAAAATCACTTTTTGAGAATCAAACTATAAGTCAATCTAATCACTGATATGGACTGACAAAGTCTGGTCCTCCCTATAATTGAAAATTCGCCTTGGACCTTATCCTTTGGGGCAAAGTCATCACCCGGCTGATAGCGTCGGTCGGGTGATAACGCTTTTAAGAACTGCAAAGCTTCTAAAACTTTTAAAAGTGGTTTCTTAATAATATGGACTTTTAAATTTTGTTTTGATAATAAACTCTACACCCCATCCATTCAGTCTGAGTTTTTAGTTATACATTCCAAGTACAGACCTTGGCGTCTGAGTGTATTTACGTATATAAGTTCATTTATATACATTTATTTATTCTGCATACATATTAAGGTTTACAGACATTCGATATGTGCATTCAAACGTTTCTCTATTCTGGCAAGAGAAGAACTTGTGGTTTGTGCATTGTGAAAAATGACTTGCTGTCGACGCACCAATCAAAAATCTAATTACTACTACTTCTTCATGTCAGTTGCAATAAACAATAATTTATCAAACATATTAAAAATGCTCTCACTCATGATAGAACACCCCGCAATGCCTAACATATAATGTAAGGAATAATTAATTATGAAGCATGGCGCTATCTTTGGTCGGGGGTATAAGGTCTTGTCGCTGGCGGAGCGATTCAAATCTCGGGCCGAGGACTGTGACTAGGGATATGAAAGGGGGGAGGAAAATGAGGCAGAACACGGGCAGGGTTCGAGGGCGGGTGGAGAAGGGGTATTCCGGTGTGTCGGAGCAAGATGGGCATAGAGAGGACGGAGCGAGTAACCGACGGTGGCCAAGGTGGGTGGGGTGATTGAAAGGGGGTCATGGGCGAGATGGAGCAAAGCACAGAGGGCAGAGACGGGAGGGGGAGAGGAGGGTGGGGGGAGAACAAGACGATTCTATGGGTGGGGCAGGGCGGGGAAGGGGTGAGATGGTACACGGGAGAGACCAGGGCCGGAGACTAGTCGGGCAGTGATGGAGAGTTCCAAACATAAGTGAACTATACCATGAATTCGTTAGAATTCATGGTATAGTTCACTTATAGTTCACAGATTATAGTTCAGGTATAGTTCACAGAATAGAAGAAGTGCATTACACGAAAAGAACTTCTCGCTCCTTGATACTTACGGAAATGAAAAGGGCCACAGGATCGGGAAAAATATATGGAGCGATGCGTAGAATACACATACAACCATCTCCATAAGTTCATGTGCATAGATTAGTTCATTTAGAAAGACACTAAAAGAAACATAAACAGATAGTCGTAAAACTCATGGACCCTTAGAGGCCAGGATACATCAGCAAAGGAAGGAAATCCATTAGGATAGGATATCTAATTTTCCGAGTTCCAAATAAAAATTAGTACTATGCTATACATTTGTTCGTCTTGGAATAGTGCATTACACGAAAAACTAAGAAAACTGAGTGGAATCCTCGCTTCGCAGCATTATAATTTTGTGTGTGTATATATATATATATAATTATTAGAGATATATAGTTATTATTAGATTTGTAATTATATGTAAAAATAAAACTTTGAACTTTGACAGCAACACACAATATGAGAACACATAAAAGGAACACAGGTCCCAGTCGAGTTAGTAGGACTGGGACCAGTCCAAACTAATCTTCTGAGGAAGACGGAGCTCAATTCCGTAGAAATTATCATAAATAACGTGTGAGTGTTCCTTTTATGTGTTCTCATATTGTGTGTTGCTGTCAGTTTTTTATTTAACACTATATATATATATATATATATATATATATATACATATATATATATATATATATACATATATATATATATATATATATATATATATATATATATATATACATACATACATACATACATACATACACACACATTATTGCAACGGTACGCCCGTTATAGATAACTATGCTTTATATTATTAGCAAATAATGTAGCATTTTTTGATAAACCACGGTATTTTGAGTCAGGTGAAAATCGGCTAGAGGTTAATGACTTTGGCTACCACGGTAATAATAAGAGTAATACCTGCCAGATATTGCGACCTGGGATTAGAGAGGTGTGGGGCAGTTTTCGGATGAATACGGGTGGGATATTGCGAAAAGCTCGTCGAGGTGACACCACTGCTCCGTTGTGAAGCGAGAAATGAAAGCGCTGATTAATGGAAGTGCGACCGACCCAGAGTACGTGAGATCAGTGTCCGCGTCATCGACCATCCTGTTCCAGTCGTCTTCACGATGCCACTCGGCTCACTGTCAGTCGTTTGTGCGGGAGATTTCGCCTCGTGCACTGCCATTTATCCACTTTGGGGGTGGGAAGTTTCCAGAGAAAAGAGCACACTCAACAGAAAGACCCACGTGAGTCCAGGCTCTGAATAGAATTCTCGCTTCGCAGCACACGCTGCCGTATTCCAAGATGCGCCCATGAGATTGTATCGTGCGCTTTGGCCGTCGTCGAATTTGCCACGTGCATGCATGCCCCAACCCAAACTGATAACCAGTTCTATCAGACCAATGCCTTTATTTGACGGCACTAATAGTTTTTATTAAATTTTAAAACTATTGATTAGTCCAACGTCATTTTTACTTGTGAAGGTAAAGATTTATTAGTCTTGAATTAAAAGAGTCAATGGCAGATATTTTTCAGACTTGTTTCATGATCACAATTTTGGTTTGAGTAGGATTTGCAATTTCTTCAACACATAGAATAAATGAGAATGATAGCATTAACCACAATGTTTTTATGTGACTAAATCCATCTTTCTAATACACTGGTCTAGAAGAAGCCACTTGGAGACGTAAAATGCATAACATTTTGTCAAATTCACGCACGCACAGAATAAAAAAAGAAAAAAATAAATCCGATGTATAATTTCAGCATATCATTTTTTGACATTTCAATTTCTCGATATGCCAATCGGTGTGATGTTGACAAAATCTTATTAATAGACTCATAAATTCATAGTTTTCTTTTTTCATAATTCTTATCTTTTACGCGTGTACAGGAAATTTTCTTTTTTTGCAAGCAATTGAAAATTAAAAATTTGGTTTTTGCGCTTGTTAATATAATGTTAAATTTAATATCATCATCATCAGTATTTTCAATCCTAGGATTGGTTTATTGCAGCCCTCCATTCGCCTCTATTTTTTGTCAATTCTCTCAATCCCTGATACCTTTTCTGTTTTACGTCCTTCTTAATTTGTCCTATGTATAGTACATGTCTCTTGGTCTTCCACGTGTGATCTTTTCTTCTATTTTTCCTTCCATTATATTCCTAATCAATCCATTTTGCCTCAATGTGTGTCTAATCCATCTATTTCTTCTTTGCCGTAGAGTTCTCCATATGGTTCTATCCTCTTCTGCTCTTCTATATACTTTCTCGTTCCTCACTTTGTCTGTCCATTTAATCTTCAGCATTCTTCTCCAGCACCATGTTTCAAAGGCTTCTATTCTTCGCTGGTCCACTTTTCCAATGTTCCAAAATTTAATATGAGTGATATTATATTAAGGCATTACCATATGGAAAATTAAATATTTCGAAAAGCTAGTGATTTTCTGTATTATACAGTATATAATACACTATACAGTATAGCTTATTATAGCCTAGTATTTTCTATATAGATTTTCTGTGCTTTCCTGTTTTCGATGCGTTAAAAACGGGAATATGTCTAATTTTATTCTTTAACGTGCAAGTATTATACTGTATGTAAGGCGTAGCTTGACGTTGAAATTACTGTATCGAGACCTACATGTATACATGACTGATAGTAGTGCTTCAAATTAGCATCCCATGACAAATTAACTGAATTCCAACTACAATAATTCTTTTTAAACTAATCATTAGCCTTACTCGGATGATTTAGTAGTGCATGATTAGTGTTATTCAAGATTTTTCCCATTTGAATCGGGTATAGGGGTAAAGGGGCGTGACAAAGAGAGAACGTGGATCGCGCATGGACCCTTTATGTGGAGAAGAATGGGATGGGGGGCGCGAGACAAGGACACCCTTCCCCGCTCCTAGCTACATCCCTCGCATGATCGCACGAATGCGTGGTGTTGCACATGGGAAAACACGAGCACAAATGGACCCAATATTGATAGGAGCGTTAAAAGAGTCGAGGCCAGAATATTAGAGAAGTAACGCCTGTTAAAAGAGATGAAACTCAACAACACGACTCGCAGTTACGCGTCGTCTCCGAAATTGTTTCGTATCGCATCAAATCATCGTTACTTAACTCGCAACCCTTTTATTTATTTATTTATTTATTCCTCGGCGGGGTTCGGCATCCCGTGTTTTATTGCGTCGGCGAAATGAGGGAATTTATATACGCGCATTAATCTTCCCATCTCCACTCCTCCCCTTCCTCCCTTGCCCTTTTTTTAGGTCGTCGCTGGCTTTGCCCTGCTGCTCGCTCCCCCCTCACCTCACCTCACGAACGACCCCGGGGGCACCCCTGCGTTTCCCATTTCCCGTCCCACTTCCTCGACCCCCTCATCCCACCTCGCCATTTCCGGACCCCTAAACCCACGATCCCACACAACCCAATCCCGTTCGAACGTTTTGCGAGGAAAAGGGTTCCCTTTCCACGCATAATGCATCCCAACTCTTTTCTTTCTGTCTCCCCTACCCCTTCCTCCCCCCCCCCACACACACACACCCCACCCTTTTGCGGAAGATAAAAAATAGAAGGGAGCAGGAGTGGGATTGACTCGGGGGCATAATTATCCCTTCCCCGTGACGCTTTTTCGATTGGATTAAAAGGGGGAAATGAGGGATCGGAAAGGGCGGGGGGGAGTGAGGATATATGGAGGCGATGGGTCCGCGTGGAAGGGTTCCTGGGTTCCTTCTTTGCCTTCTTTATTTTTCAGACTCGTGGACCGCATCGCTCTCTTCTTTCTACCGTGCCAGACCGTCGTCCCTCCGTATCTATTTCGCAACACGTGTCGCGCCATCAGCAACGTATACACACACACACACAAACACACCCGCGCGCAGAGCTGAGGCCACTACCTACACACCACGATGGAGGAAGGATATTATGGGTTCCGCAATCGATGCGATCGAACGGGATAACGCCCGTCCAGGTCTCGTTTAATGGGGCGTCCTCCGGGGTGTAGGATGGGGTCGCGGGTTGGGAGACATGGCGGCGCGGCCGCCATTGTTTGTGAGCGTGGATTCATTCGCACGTGGCCGATCGGTGTCGTGGAAGCCGGTTGGGGTTGCGCGTCGTTGACCGATCCATCCCGCTCGAAAGGCGTGAAATAATCGACGATTTAGTAAACATTGAACATGCGACAGTGTCGGGGAGGGCACAAAAAAAGGATGAGGAGAGGGTGCGAAAGGGTTTCCGATCGATCTCTTTACTTCGGAGGAGATGGAGAGAGAGAGGGAACGGACGTGAAATCTCCGATAGAATCCCATGAAATCGGCCACGGAGGAATGAAGGGGAGAGGAGATCGACTCATCAATAATTAATGGAAGCAGAGACGTGGTCGACGGGCTCTCGGTCGCGGGTGGGAAGGGTTTGGGCCCACCATTCTCCTTCGGCATAAGAAGGCGGACCACCGCGAGCAACCGGCGGGTGTCGAATCCAGCAAGGTCCCACGGGAGCGTGTGGGACACGGTCCATTTCAAAAATCGAAATTCAAACTTGTTTTGTCGCCTCGCCCATCAAAAAAAAACCACCTAGTGAATGGTCCCGTGTCGCATTATACACTTTGGAGATTAAAATGTCCAAATTTTCATGGCGGTGAACGTGCGAGTTCAACATGCATTTACGTTGCCGGAGCGTGATGAATCATGACACACATTACGAGCACTTTTGTGAGTGACTCGTAGAGTTTCGGCTGTCATTTTTTTCGGGATGATGAGGATGGTTTATCCCACGTGTTTGACGAAGGTCCATTGTGTGCACATCTCTTAGAATACTGCCCACTGAATGACAGCGAACAATATCAGCTGACTCGACCGAACCTTCAAACAATACTTTGATGAAGTCTAGGATCCATGGCGTAATTGTATTTCTACGCGGTAAACTGGCGGTAAACCAAGTGAAGAAAACTTATGCACACCCAATCAACGAATCACCTATCAGTCCTCACGCCAAAGATAAAACAATGGCCTTAAACAATTGATTTTGATGACATTTATGAAAGGAAAGGGAAAAGAATATTTCAACAAAAATGTTCATTGAAAGACGATCACTGCTTGCCCTAATTCATGGAAGAACTCCGCCTTGGAAAGGCTGCAAGTCTCATATCTCTAATGACACTATTAATTTTGATTTTCTCGGGATGCATCTTCTTCTTAATATTTTAGGTATACTATAGTATTGTCCTTGGCAGGAATTAATGCGTGCCAGCAGTATCGAAAATATTCGAAAACTGAATTGATGTTAATTTTGCGAAAATACTACGCTGCTAGTATATATATATATATATATATATTGTGATTATGGTTAAGTGATTAAAATTTGGAACTAAATTAACTGATGTCATCGAGATATTATGACAACTTCTAAAGTATACCCTCCAATTTATTGAATTTTGATACTTCTACAATGTGTTTGTCGGCCCAAAGGATCAGAAGTGAAAGAAAAAGTGTCATTCTTAACTTCTGTCACTGCGTCGACAATTAAATCCGTTTTCATGATAGGGCCTGGAGAATAGAAACACTATCCATATTTACCATGGCAGAAATCTTAAAGCAAAAACATTAGGACACCTCTATGGCACAATGAAGACTGCCTGTGTATGTATCATCACCTAAATATTCATATTCGTAACATAGATTCAGGTTTTTCTAAGAGAAACTGCCCATGAACCAACTTTATTAGTACATATCTCTTTTTGACTCCATTTTTCTCAGTTTCCAAACATCGTAGGTGTTTAAATATGATAATTATCATGCTCATTCTCGATTTGACAGCAATAATTTTTAAGCGTCATGAAACAATTGGTCATAAGGATTTTTAACATATGTAATTTCATAGCTCTCCGAAAGAAATCATCCGATATTTATCCGCGGATCAAGAAGTATCTGCATAAGGAAACGAGTCTCAATTGTGACTCCCACAATTTTTTTTAACCAAAGGGTTGTCACGTACACAAAAGACACATTCAAGGGTGACTGCCCACAGAAACATCTCGTCCGGGATATCCAGACATCATAAGCGCGGAGGCAACGAAAAATTGATTTTTTAATTCAATATTCATACAAATGAGAATTTTCAATATATTTTCACAACAAAACAGTACAGATTTACATACTTAGCAGAGTTGACTTTCAACCCAGTGACACGACTGAAATGCCCTCGATGGTGCGATCAGAGGTGCCTTCATTATACGGGAAGATCATTACAAGGAAGAAACTAATGTACTCTTTTATCAAGAGGAAAGGTACAATTTACGTACCACACCCGACGAATTGCGAAGAGCTCAATATTTACGTATGTTTCGAAACCGCTATAAAAAAACGAGAGCGAAACCCATAAACACAAATTATTTTTCCGACTCAGCGGTAAGTTTTTCACAGTTTTCAACTGAAAGGGTAGAAATGGTCACATGTCATCACAATAGAGAACCACCTAGAAGTGCCTACAAAGGTACATAACATCAGTGAGTTTTAATAAATTCTGTGACAGAGAGAACAATTTTTTTTTAAATATCAGGATGATATGGAAAGCTTTGGGAACATTTAACCATGTTTGGTCGTGATGGTACAAATGATTCATGGAGACCAAGGTTACGTTATAAATGCACAGTCACAGCGAATAATGCTCACACAATAGGCATCTTTTTAAGTTGTTACCCCCTCAATGACGTTTTTGAGGTTAGTAATAAAATTATCACTACAAGGTTTTCAGGAAACAATCACCCTCTTCTCCAGAATACAGCTATGCTCCCACTTATGAAGACACAACACGAGCACCATAGACATGATTCTTCACAACAATTTCACAGCTCTTTTAATATAAATACACTTTCCACCTTATAGCATGCACTTTAATCAGTGAAGTTAGTTTTTACGTCTTTCACAGTTCATATTTTCTACTCTATTCACATATTGGAATTGAGACGTTTGGCGTCGCAATCGTTGAGCGCATTAGTTCACGCATATATATATATATATATATATATATATGTTATATATATATATATATATATATATGTTATATATATATATATATATATGTTATATATATATATATACATATATATGGACCCAACTATTATGTGGTCTCCAACAACACGGAGTCTTGGGAAACTTGAAATGTTTTTCTATTCCATTCTAATTACCCGAGGAATGCTACTCGAAGAATTGGTCACTTCTATCAATAAGGTTTGACGAAAATAAACGGAAAAGATAGTGAATAGCGGAAAAATGTTTTAGAGTTTTCCAGAATTCATACTTTCGAAATCCCCCCCCCCAAACCCCCTAAAATTTACCAATGTGCTACTAAAGCTAAGAGACTGACGGATGAAACACTGTAGCAGATAACGTACGTATAAACCGAGGTATCAAGCTCAAATTACTTCCAACGACAACCACGTAGGAACGAACACATTCATAGATGCAGACGACTGTCGAGTAAATCCTACATGTTGATAAGTACTTTGGTGTGTCGGTTATTCTACACGTGTTTAAATGTTAAATGAACGAAATCGAACGCAAGTAGAGGTCATGATGCGTATCCATTATACAGGTACAGTTTTAGGTGTTGCAATCTAATGGGGCTTGGTGAAAATACTCGGCGGGTATTCAATTTGATTTCAAAATTTTCGATTTCAGGAATTATAGCGAGATGCTTCTTATTAACTGAGATATCTCACGAGTATTACCTTTTAAAGTATAAAAAAATCCCAGCAGTAAAAACGCACTGCATTTCCAACTATGTGTATGAACGACGGAAGGTACCTTGTGTTGTGTTATCAAACGATTTCCACCTTAGGAAGACCTCAATAAATCCAATTATACTGCCTGACATTAAATCGTCAATAACATATATATAATGAAGCGGAATCGTTTTCCGTGACATCTTATGCCATTACTTGTGCGTCGTACTCTAAATTTGGTATGTGTGAGGTCGGATGATGGAAAACAACTCTTAAATGCTTCAAATAGAAAAAGGAACGCATCAATATAAGAAAGTAATCACGTATAACTGGGGAATCTGAGATGTTCATGAAACGCAAGACGTCCAACGGATCCCATCATCCTTTGAATTAATTTTATTCGGATGTGGAGAATACGAATTGAGTTTCACGAACGCGATAACGTGGACTGCTAACATAGCATATTCATTTACTTGACCAAGCCTCCATACGTTTGCGACCGTTTTGAATGTGAGCTAAGTGTTTTCACTCAAATGGCAGGACTTGCATTACGCTCGGTTCCGTTCGAGACGCTGCCCTGCCGCGATCGTCCCCAAATAAAAATTGTCCTTGAGCTTGATCGGGACAGTTAAGTCTCTGCCCAGTTCAACTTCGTCTCCAACCCAGGATAAAGCTGGTCAATCACACACGACGTTCCTTGTTAAGCCTTCGCGGCAGAGATGAGGTGATGCTACCAAAGATTCTCAAATCCAACCCGCAGAAGCGCGTGACCATTTCGTCCCACCCGGACGGACGACATGACAACACTCTAGTCCGCCGTCTACCGCCGGGACGTCTCCCCAGCTTCCACCTCCCGCTCCTAGCCTGATGTCCACTCAGCCACTCTCCTCTCTCGAATCACAGCCGGTGTCCGGATGACCGTTTCCTCTTCGGCGTCGACCCATCCACGGTCTCTGTAGGTCGCCCGCCCGGATCTATCTTAGGGGCCCCGCGGAGGCGCCCTCCCCATCCATTAGTGACGGGGATTGGCGCCATCAGCGGCGGCCCATAGTCAAGGGTTGATGCAGAACGCGGTGGACGGGTCCGCCATTTGGCTGCTGGTGGTCGCGCCAACGGACCCACCCGCCACCGCCCCCGCAACCCCGGATCCCGTGGCGTAGTGATGCCTTTGGCGTAGGGAAGACATGTCGCCCACCTCCTCCGTCTGTAAAGAGCAGCAGATGGATGAGGTCGCATCCCGGAGTGGGATGAAGCTCCGATGAGGGAAGATCTAAAAAAAATATAAATTAACTTCGACAATACGTACACGCCCCTTCTTGTTTCAGTTTGATGGTCCATCTTTTCCAGATTCACTGAAAGTTAGACTTACCCGTTCGTTCAACTATCACGCAAATATAAGCCAAAGTGCTGTCGCGACAAGTAAACCCTGTTACAGGGTTTATTTGTACCCTATTTACGTAGTGGAATGCACCCGGATATCTTGGACATACCTACATACTTGGGGCACCACAGTGACTATTCCGCTGATCCGTTTTGATAGGTGAGGTTAGAGATCGTCCCATACCCAGCCCTACAGCTAGTAAAAATTTCCTTTGAAAAGCCGATAACCAGAAAAGCATGCATTTCTGTAGGACCGGTGAGTGATTTAAACCACACACCCAGATTTTAACCTGAACCATCCGTTCAGTGACATAGTTCGCTACCAATGGATTACCGGAAACAGATATATCGTCCTTGTGAGCGTAGCCTGAAGCAAACCTCATCTGGTCCCAAACCCTATTGGTGTAAATTTCACACATTCATAATAGGATTCTGTATTCATTCAAATTGGTAACTACAGTCCTAATGCACCCTAAAATTTACGCTAGTTTTCAATGCCATATTGAAAAATGTTGGAGACAAACTTCCTCTCCTCATGCGTAGAGTGCTGTAAGTGTGTGCGACTTTCAAAAATGAATGCATTGGTTGACATAAGGATGGCTAGGGCTTGCTTCAACGTCACATTCCAAAGTACAACGAAGGTACACGAAGCTCCAAACTCTTATACAAACTTCATCATTTTGCCGTTTGGCATTCACGAAAAGCTTCCTTATGGCATTGCACCGTCAATGTTATTCAACTTATGCACACGGGTCATACATGTAGACCGTAGAGAGTCACCGAATGACTCCAAATTCAGGATCTCCATTTTTCCTCTGATGAACAACTTTAGTCTTCATTTGTTTCCTTCATGAATAATGTGTCAAATTTCACGTAGGTACCCTCGTTCCTAATTTTGCTGGTCAAAATAAATATTTAAACTTATTAATGAGAATAACTTTTACCTGGTAATGGTAATTCCTCTGGGACCCACAGTTATATTTAAAAATATTTTTAATGTTATTTTTTTTATCCGAAATAAATTGCGATATTTGTGCTACGCAATAATTTTACATCAGCGTCTCGCAGGACTTTAGAATTGGCTCGATATGTATAAATGATTCGAATATGAATTGAAAGATGAATTTAACACTAGATGGGAAGGGAAACCTAGTGAATGGAATGAGCGACGGAAATGCGCATGCGTCGTTCATTCCTTACGTAAATAAATTGCCGGAAGAGATAAAGCTGCCGATGTGGATGCGTTCGAAAAGTCCTCTTGGGGCGGTAGTGTGAGATTCATGTCGGAGTCTGGAAGACCGATGACAAAGGATGGGCGCACGCGTCGCGTTCTTCGCGAGTCCCGTGTCAAGGAGTCTGCTGACAAGAGGTATCCCGGCGCTTACCTCTCTGTCAACTGTAAACTGAGTCGTTACCACGGCACTGAGGGGGAGGGAAAGTAAATATTGTGAAATAAAAAAAAATTATTTCTAAACAGAAAATCTGCCACTTCCGTTCACAGTTACGGTAGGTAAGAAGGGAAGGAGGGGTTTGGGTTAACCTGGCTGAATCTTGACGATTGTTCGCGGGTCGCTGCTCTCGGAGGTTAATGAGGGCGTTGCGGGAATCCGAGGTATTCCAACTCCTATCCGAACACTCACCCCACGACCCCTACTCCCCGAGGATGGCGGGAATGGGAGGAGGAAGGGGGTGAACGCGAGCAAACACGGGATGCCGAGGGGATCTCTCGCACGAGAGGGACGCATTCGGGGAGGGAATCTTCGACCGAACAAAGACCCGCGACGTGTGGGAGGGGGACGCCGAAACGTGTTCCACCGCGGGCGGAGACGCAGGATCTCCCGGGACGGGGGCGGGGGAGAAAGAGAAACGGGGAGATTTGCGAAGAAGTGAGCGAGACTTGCGAGCGGACCGGAACGCGGAGGAGGGAATGACAACAGAGCTCCCTTCATTCCGAATGCATCAGCCCTCGGAGGAGAGCAAATGGATAATAAAAACGAAAAGAGTTGTGGATGTTTCGGCGTGGGGGAGGTTCAGGAAGAGAGAGCGGGGGAGGAAGGTGGCGAGAGGGGTCGGGAACCGACGTCTGGAGAGGACCCTCGCGGCGGAAAAGAGATTTGGAGTGCCTTCCGCACCCCAGGGTCGGAAGAGGGAACCATGACGAGTACCCTGGGCGCAAACATTACGCAATCGAAACAATTCCCGAATCACCCTTTCTATCTTTCCCCTCCCACACCCTCAATCTTTTATTATTTTTTTTTCTCTCTCGCTTACGTGAGGACTGCATAACAAGTGCCCACGTGCGCCTTCTCCCTTCTCCTTCTGCTACCACCCCTGCCTCCCCACCCGCTCACACGCGTAATACCGCCCACCCAACCTTCGGGCGGCACCCTCTTCGCTCCCAACCCCTCGCGCCCTCACCCTCCCCCACGCATCATTCCGGTCGCACTCAATGCAAATTCGTCCCCTGATCCTCCTTAAGCCCTTATGTATATCTCCACTCCCACCCCGCGGGACTCCCGTGTTTATGTGCCACTGCGTGCTTATCCCATCTCAATCGCTGACGTGGAGGGGCAGGGAATCTTTTGAGAGAGAGAGGAGCGAGTGGTTTTCGGGGGCCAGGCGGCCTCATTTTCGCGCCGCGAGGATTGGTGACGGTGACGAGGAGAATGAGGAGGGGTCTTGCTGCTGTCGTTTTCTCCCGATAGATTAGTGCGACGCGGTGATTTTATTTTTCTGGGTGCACCTGCGTCATCTCGCGGCGATCGAATGTTTCAATCCGATCTTTCCTCGGGAGGGTATATATATCGAGCGGATATGAACCACTTTTTACTATATAAACGTACTGTTGTCTTTTCCTCTTGTGTTGTCTATGTCTCGGTGGGTGAAACTGCTCCCTAACGCCATCTCTTGGCCAAAGAATCGGGACACTTGGCTGAAGAAAGCCCCGCAGATATCAGTGTAAATTACGTTTCCTCGATAGCACAAGTGGTTAGAGCATCGGCCCAGCAAGCCTCTCTGGGCACCTGCACCCTCACCCAAGCTAGTTCCTTTACTTTTTTGTGTGCTTCTGTGCTTGTTGTGTGTTTCTGTGTTTTTGTTCGCTAGTGCTAACTTCATAGTGCTCAAAGGGGGTCTATGTCCGCTCGACTCCTTATGTTTTGCGGGGCGTAATTAAACCAGGCTCAATTTTCGGTTAACGAAGAACTTAATACCCGAGCATTTTCCTTAAAAGAATGGGAAAGAAATAAAAAGGGATATAATGGGGTATTGGACAGAGGGCACCAGTACAACTGCCATCTGTCCAAGCTGGCTTATTTACCTTCAGTAAACTTATCTTTTAAATGAAGACTTATTGAAAGTAATAAAAATTAAAAGGTTTCAATTGGTGACAAACTTTTTACAAGAAAAATAGAATCATTATGTCTTTATAAATACCGATTTCTTTGAAAACAATAAAACACGGTCTCTGATAAATTGTCTCTCAGAGACATTTCTCTGTGATTGGATTTTCAAGACTCTTCGCCAATTCAGGTATTGTTAACTTACAGAGATAAAGTTCTTTACGTTGAGGAGTACACTGCAAGTTTCTCACTGAGGGAGTTCCTCCCAGCGTAGTCTGAATCAAGGTTCGAGTCTAGTTTGACCTATTCTCAACCTTGCGTGTTTGACTTCTTCTTTTGCGATCTTTCCTACAGCAACTAATCCATGGCTCCTTGCTTCCTTGAGTTTACTTCCAGCACAAGACAGCAGAGCCTAGTAAATAAGGATCGAAACTTACTTAAAAGACTTTTTGCATTTGATTCCCATAACGGTGCGCCGTCGTTTGCTTCACTAAATTGGGTAAAACCATGAGGGTTGGCCGAGACTAGTCTTAAAAGCCCCTATATTACTAAACACTTCTGCAATAAATTAATATGTAAAATAGCTGTTTTGACATCTCCCTACTTATTCGGACATCACTTTAAATAACCCATGAAGAAACCTAAAATATATATCTTATAATACAGTACTCTCAACTGTGGTCCCTGGGTAAACCATAATAATATAGCGCAGCAACGTTAGCAACGAGTTAACGAGTAACTGAAACCAATCCTCAAACTTTTGAATAAATATTCAATGAAAATATCTTATTCCAATGACTGATTTCGAAATAAAAATTATCCCGCGCTAAGATGAAAGAGGAAATCTTGTGTCGTTGCTCTATCCTTGGATTAGTGGCATTGGTATCTGGATAGAATATCTTATGCTCTTCTACTATGGGTATTATGCATGTCCATGATTAAAGAGGAATAAAGGTATCAAACAATGAAACAGTAATTACATGAATATTGCAAAAAAGCAGTATCAATTAGTCAGCCTAAAAGGCGAAATTATTTATGATACTTGATGACGAAAATCGTAGAGCTTGATGAATAATTAACATAGGATATGTTCGATAAAGGTTATATGGTATATTGGGTTTACGTCATCGTAGGTGATACACGTAAAGAATACCATCTCTGTGTCCTAAGCCAAAATTAAACTGCTGTTTATAGTGTTATCACTAGTACCGTGCACAAGTCGAAGTTATTTAAACTTTTCACAGGCCCTTACAAATCATCATAACACTCTATGAAGATATTAAACTTTCCAAAAAGTTTTGTTGGTCGAGTGGGCTTTCCCACTCCCAGAAGTCACGCTGAGATATATTCGTATTATTTGTTTTGTAACCCTCAGGAGCAGCAACGTAAGGAGTGATATATGATGAGAAATCTTGAAACTTGCATAATTAGCAATTTCTTAATGATTCAATGCAGCGAAATTTTACCTGACTTCATTATAACTAGGTGCTGGTGCACGGTACAACTTAGTCCTATTCCAAAGTTCATCCAAGTTTTCTGTGCCTTAAATGTGGATTATATAACGTTCCACAACTTGAGATGCAAAGGATTTCATGTTCAAAAGTCAGAATAGAGTGAGAACCCGCGAGATCACTGCACTGTATTACGCTTCCAGATATTTTTGATATTACGAGTAGAATGACTAAATAAAATCAACTTTATTGAATTATTTACAACTTTTTTTTTAACGATTGATTGGCGCATGTAAAAAATGAGTGTCAAACAACAAAAAAATAATCTGACCTCAACCGTTTCTAATGCGAGTTATCCACCCGTTCCGGCAATGATAAAAAAAAAGAGATTGACTCACGTATATTCCCATGTCATTCGCTTCCTGTTTACGGCGAAACATAGATTGGCAAAGGAAAGATTAAAATGTATACCGTCTCCCTTGAGATTTGGAATGGTAACTATTGAAAAAAAGGGTTGGGACAGACAATGCCGGGCTTGGGAAACTCCTCGTCGATGCTTCCCCGTCGCATCTTTTGTCGACAGTGATAAATACATCCCCGCATATGCTCGGAGCAGACGGGAGGAAGCACTTCACGTGACATCTCCTCGTCCACGACACCCTTCCCCGCCCCTCCTCTATCCCTCCGACGACCCCCCTCCACCACAGGCCCCTTAAAACCCCTCTTTCGCAGTCAACACTCACTCCTCGACGTCCACAAACGTAATATGTTATGAATGAATGACAGAGCACTCAGTCCAGTGTCCCACTGACTTGTACGGAGATGGATCCAAACACCGCGAGCAACAAAGCAAGTTGCAGATATGCAGACGATTCTCGACGGTGAATGATTTACATTTACTTTTTTTTAAACTTCCTTTCGTTCAATTTGACCCATACTCGTATAAGTGATTTATGGCCGGGAGCTTTTTGGTGAAATGTGACCGAAAGTGGACTGGGAAATAGGACTTATATGAAATATGTCATCAAATTACGAGAACGTAAAGAACGTGACAGGTTTTACCAGACACGGGTTCGGAGTCTGTTCGGCCCGGACCTAAGAACTGGCCAAGCCAAGACAACATTTCATTACACGTTCTTCTAACTTCCTTTTGTCTTCTTGGAGATTACGAAACTTTCCATCACAAACTTTCCCACTTCTCACATATGCCTAACTCGGATACTAGATTGTCCTGCATTATGGCAACCTTAGAACTATGATCGTTATCTAAGATCCAATGATTGGTGAACCCTTCGGTCCGACCTTCGAAAGACTGTTAGGATAAGACTGTATTTTAGTAGTAATCCAACAGATTAAGATAGTTTTTTGATGGACCTAAATACTAAAATCTATCGCCTAACATGGCACAAAATATCCTCATGGAAAAGTAGAGGTACAATTATTGGGACGAAAATGGCTTTTAAATCTAAACATGTCAAATAGTATATTGCTGGAAAAATGAATTTAAAAATGCAACAATGCTTTGTATTATACTTTCTGATATTAAATAATACTTAATGAATATAAAAACCTTTGTGCGTGTGAGGTAACAAAAAAATTCACTCCTAATATCCACGCCTACGTTAGGGTCCAAGCTCAAATCAGGGACTATATTCAATAATTAATCCGATGGTGTATGTTGTCGTGGCAAGATAGAGACATTCATTTTCCGTGAAAAGATGGAAACTTATGCATTTTTGGAGGTCTTGGCCTTAATTCATCCCTTAATACCAACAGAAGAATTCATTTTCACGAACATTAGCTGCGTTCTCAAAATCAAACCTTAATTGTCTTAAAGAGTCAATATTGTAATACATTTCAACGTTAATATATATATTATGTAAAATCGCTATTTGATTCAGTGTCTCTTCCGAATTAAGTAATAATACCAACAAAGGGGAGGTGGCCACTTTTATAGTGATTTCTTAAGAAAAATGCATGTGGAGAAATTAACTCACTCGAGACGTTAGCCCTGTGTATCACGGTATTTGATGGAAAACGGAATACAGTCATGATCTCGTGGCAAAATAAACGAAGCCACAAATCCGATTGAACATTATTACAATTACTTCTGACCTATCAGAAAATGCTTATTCGCTCCACAGCATGAACTATTTATAGCTACATTACTTATGATGAAATATCATGTACTCATAGCCAATTGTTTCGATGAACGATATAATTTTGACCCTATATTCATTTAGAGCACTCAGGTAGTTCGCCAGCGGAGTTGAATCACCTACAAGCAGTTCACGATCCGAAAAAATAAATGTCGGTAAGGACTGGCACGGGATTGTGCAAGGAAGTCCTAAATACGTATCTTAAATTTCATGATGATGCCAACGGATATGATCATTTAATGACATTAGATCACGCTAATGAAAATGAGAAAGCTTAAGGGTAGCGTGACTGGTCAATATTTAGGGCAGAAACGCTCCCAAACGGGATATCATTTATTATTCAGAGCTATCTCTTCTTGCTCATGATCGAGCGCTTGGGAAATAGAAGAGATGTTGTGTGGGATTTCACGAGAGAGTCGTTAATATGGACATTATTACTGTAGGATTATGAGGGAAGAGGTCAAGTTAGTAATGAGTCCTCTTAAAATTCAGTTTCATTCCAACGGATAGTTATATTTGTAGAGACGCCATTGCAATAAAACGGTCTTGGAAATTGTCCGCTTAGTTATTCAAATTACCTGGACTACTCTCGCATTAAATCTGGGCATTTCCCAGGGTTCTATGACGCTTGAATTTGGACGACGCCAATTGATAGATGTGATTTTCTCTCGATTTTCGGATGAGAGTGGAAATGAGAAAGAATTCCAAAAATTGAACCATGAACGTATGAAAATGAGATTCATTTTCGTACTCGAATTTTCAGTTGGGTTAATATTTATAAGAACTTTTGAGTGAAATTCATGCTTCTGTGAATTTATGATGCAACATTTTAAAGAAAAATTCACTCTCTTCCATAAGTAAGGTGATCAGGGTTAAAATTCTCCAATGCTGGAGAAAAAAAAACTATGAATTAACGCCACTTAGGTACGGAAACTCCATTTTTGTATGCGTATTTTTGAAGTCAACAACCAATATCGGTAAACCTTTTCTGGTCAGCAAACGTCTTACGGGTAGATTTATTTATTTCTCCAAGAAAATTCTGAAATATAATATGCTGGTTGCTGTGAATGTACATGCCAAAAGATAAAATGTCTGGAAACTGAGGCATTTAATCTAACGCAGGCTAAAACTCCGGCTTTCACGAGCTGTCCGTAAGCGTTACGTAAAAACCCTCGTCTTGCTATCTTGCTGGACAGTGGTCTTCAACAATTTTCTTCTGTGGTCGAAAATTCTTAACTAATAATGATTAACCGGTTAGAATACATTTAGCTAGTTGAAAATGATAAAAATAAGAGAGACTTTAAGGTGCAGTCTAATCTCTCCGCTGCTTGAAAATGTTGATGCAACATGTATATTGAAACACCAACAAAATAATCGGATCGTGACCTCGGGACTGTTCGTCAACAGTGCAGATCAATTCACCTAACAAATTAGTATAATATTTTTGTAAATCACGCCCTGTAAAATGCACTCGCGTTGACGATGCAACAGACTAATGTTCATTACAAGGCTCTGCGTGATAAAACCCCAATTATTGTAAATCAACCTGTAATTTAGAGATGAGAGGTCCTGTTGTTGGGTACCACCGCTATATGGCTCGAATCGTAACAAGATGACTGATTTTAGAGAAACTGTAACAGTAACTTTAACGGAGTCACCCGCTGTGTGCATTATAATGCAACCATTTCAGAGAGTAAAAATCATTCGCCTTGACCGGGATTCGAACCCGGATCCCTCGATACTCTCTGAAATGGTTGCATTATAATGCACACAGCGGGTGACTCCGTTAAAGTTACTGTTACAGTTTCTCTAAAATTTGTCTAAGGTATGAACAGCCTAAGTGTTCGAAATTGGCTTTATTAACATCGTGGACTGTGGCGCGTCGCGCACGACTACGAATGCCTGTGACATTGTATGTACGGTATTTCGTCATAACATCTTGTTCCTTTAAAGCCCCCAAAATTTCAGAGTGTAAGAGGACGTCTCGGTAGCTTAATTGGTTAAAGCACTCGGCCGGATATCGAGGGATCCGGGTTCGAATCCCGGTCAAGGCGAATGATTTTTACTCTCTGAAATGGTTGCATTAAGATGACTGATGTGTTTTGTCACTGCCAGTCTTCCTTGTATAGTGCCTGACCGAAAATCTTCGTGTAATTTATATGCCATTTTAATGGATACACCCCCTGCCACACAAAATGCTCGTAAATTGCGTAGGGTATCATTGTAGATCTAACTTTAGATTTGTTTCCATCTCGGAAATAAACATTGCATAACCCATGCATCCTAGAACACAGCATGCCCACGAGTACGAAATGTTTTGAATATATATCCGTCGTAAATAGTTACTAACACCCGGGCGAAAAGTACATGTACATACAAGACCAAAACGTCCTTCACGTGGTTTTCTAAAACACTAAACCAGTCAACCTGCACAAGAGCGGGAATGGGTGCAGGTGCCAGGAAAACAGGGGGGGGGGGAGGACTAAAATCTGCATGTTGGTCCCCCTGCCTCCACATCCTGCACCTCTGCTCTCGATCGCAAAGCACGCACACAAACTCCACGCTCTGCCCCTCGCACCCTCCTCCGCGACAATGATATATAAATCCCTGCGAAAGGGGTCCGATGACGCAGGCGCTGTAGCATGTGTTTCGAAGAGGGGGCCCTGGGAGGTAGGGATTGGGGATTGAGCCGCTGGTTGCGACACCCTCGCGCTCTCTGCTTACCCTAGGCATTGTCCCGACGCGGCGTGGGTGGCAGAGGGAGAGGGGTTGGGGAGTGAGAGAGAAGCGAGGATTCCGAGGAGGGGTACCGCATGGTTCGCCCAGGCTATACCGAAAGAGATCCGGGGAGGAGTTGGGTGGAGGGGTCGCGGTGCACTAATATCCCATTCTCGATATGCAAACCCTTCGTTAAATCCCCGACGACATAAAAAAAAGGGGGAGGGGTCGAGTCCACCTCCCACGCTTTAAAGGAACCCTCACCCTTTTATTAAAACGCAAACCCTTACACTCCCTCAAGCACTCGATCCATTTATTCAAAACCCCCGCCACTTAACGTCACACTTGCGACGGCTGTGACGCCCAGAACCTTTCCCTTCGGCGGCCATCCCCTCCGACGGACGTGACGCCGCGCCCAGCCGTTAAATCGGGAGTCCGTCCCCGTTAAGTGCGGAGTGCGTGTGCGAAAACATCGAGGCTTCGGGGTGCCGTCGCAACAGTGCGACCGTGTCCCGTCTCCAGGCCCGAATGACCCGCAAATCGTTTGAGAAATTCGGTCCGCGAGGTCCCGAAGTTTAATAGGGCTCCACAGCCCGCCCGCTCCGGTGAGGGTTGACGTCGGAATAGATGTTCCAATGGGGCTCCAAGCCGCTGCTGCAGAGGGGATTATGGGGACGAAAACGTGGCGTGAAATATGAACTGCTCACCCAACCCCCTCACCCAGCCCTGCCTCGCCGTTTTCTTCCCGGGGTGGTGATGACATTCGGACATACGCTTCATGACGGGAAAATGGGATTGAAGGGGTGGGTCCGGAATGGAGGAAGAGACCCTTTGAAGTTAACTCCCTTTCCGAGCTCTCGAAAGGGTTAACGGAGTTCTAAAAGTTTTTTTTTCTCGCTGGGTGCGGCGCAACCCCTTAAGCGGAAGTTCACGAATGAGATCACGAAGTACAAGTACGTACTTCGGCGAGACATTGAGTCACGGAATGTCACGATTTGCGAAAATGGAGGGAAAGAATAAATTGTTCGATTTCCTGCGATGGTAATCTGAAGGAACCCAAAAAGTATAACTAAAAGTCAAATTTCCTATATGAATTTTTATTTTCCCATTTAAATATATGGGGTAGGTAACTTCCAGCAGAAATACTATAATTGAATCACATTGAATGAATGAAATACGAACGTAAAACGTTACTTTCTGAGAGGAGAATTTTAAGAAAGCTTAATGTCATTCTCTTATTATAAAAATTATTAAAATTGAGTGCGTCGCCAAAGTATTCGGTAATTTATATTCTTTGAGGTGAGTTAAGGATAGGGTAGTCGAGCCATGCTATAAAAGGCAGAATAGAATATCAAAGAAAATAAAAGAAATGCGAAACTACTATAGCGAGGTTTTGGTCGAATACTTTCTTGCATATCGGCGTAAAATCCCTCGTTTGCATTCCTCGAAGAACGTTAAACATCCATACAAAATCAGCTCTTCTTTTGCATTACACAACTACGACATACAGTTTAAAATTATCTATTGTCTAGTGTAGCCTATCGTCGCCATGAGCAAATTAAAGCAGTATTATTTGTATCGTCGCTAAATTTTTATATGACTATAAAATACATGCAATATTTAATAATATGATATAACCGGAACATTAATTTCTCCGTAATTGTATCAGACATGTTTCAAAGTAAATATTAAAAAATTAGGCATTATTAACTTCCATAAGTAACTCCGGATATCCACGGAAATTCATGCTTTGAAGTCCACGGGACATTTATCGTAAGGGCTTGTCATCATAAGGACTTGTCCACGGGACAAGTACATATCCGGTGGTAAGCACTTAATACGGGTGGGTAGCATTTTTTGAAAGTGACGACTCAGAAGCCATTAAAATAACCAATTTGTAATTTTTTACTCGTTATTTTTATTAAAATTAGACCTATGTAATCAGATTATTACTAAAATAGATTCACCGGAAGCAACACTTCAACGTTGAAATTTTACTACAGTAAATTGGGTAGGATTAATAAATGCCTTCGACATCGACATGAATACCCCGCGATTCACCAAAAAGGTGTGTGGCACGGGGTGCAAGACCAGGTGGGAAGGATAAGTGATAAGGATGTATATGAGAGAGGAATGTTAAAGAGAAAAATATGAAGTAAAATCCTATCAAATAACGGGAAAATTTGTGTATTCTGGAGGAAGACTTAATTCAAAACAAGGGTTAATTAACATAATAAATTAGTCATTTGTTACACGAAAAAGGGAATTAATATGAACCACAACCAGTTTTACGATAGGGCTCTTCCATAACAAGGCAGGTCATGCAGGATTGAAAAGTAAGAGGGGAAATTCTACTATCACATGGACATGCAACTCAATTATCTCCACCCCTAAAGTCGCAGGTAGGCAACGTGGCACATATTATTATAGATGATAGGAGTAAATTCAGAGCGACAGGTGACTTCTCCGCAACCCACATGCCTCAGACCGCTCAGGTATATGAGTATATGGTTGATGGGGATTGGGGATGAGTAGTGTTAAGAAGTGGGGAAAACATTGTCCATTGTCACCGGTAACTTTCAATGAATATGTGAAGGAACTGATAAAAGTGGCATGGCGAATACTGGAGACAGGAATGGATGTCGGTGGGGACTTGATAAAATCACGTAGATTTACAGATGATCAAGCTATAATTAGCCAGCCAGCCATGGAATTAATATAATCGTGGAGCGAATAATAAAATGGGTATATTAATGGGGTGAGAATCAATGTAAACAAAACAGGGTTTTTCGAGAAAGGGAATAATTATTAAACGTTAAAATCGTAGAGCAAATAAATAGTGTAGTTTGCATGGTTAACCTAACAAAGAAATGTTTTTGACCAAGTAGGTCAAAGTGGTAGGTATATAACAAGAAGAATTGCTTTAGGTAAAGAAGCTTTTCCGAGGATGAGGGAGTTGATGTTGAAATTAAACACTCTTGGGCGACATGTAGCGACATTAAACAATCTTGGGCGTTTTGTCTACCGGTGCTAAATACAACGCATCAAATTAAGCCGCAGCTACCTTTCTTATAAGATTTTCCCGAAGGATTAGTTCATCTACTTTCGCCTAGCGAATAATACACTACTCCAAGGCGAGGGGATATTATGCTCGTTCATCTGATATTTCGGCCCCTGTTTTATCTATTCCTACAACAGTCAAGTATCGTACCTACCGTATACCAGTTAAAGTACCGAAGATTACTCATATAAATTTTTATTTAGACGAATCACGCATGACCTATTTTTTCGTCATCCACTAAACAAAATATTTTCGGCAAACTTTTAACATGAGGCGTCAACACTAATCCATTTATTTGTATCGGTGGCACAGCAGCAAGAGGATATTTCAATATTTACATTCTCATCCGCGGATGAATTAATATTAGCGTGCAATTAGACCAGTGGTAAACTAACCGCTACCCCCGAACTCTATCGTTCGTTGTTTTTTTTATTAAACCAGGCTTAATATTTTATATAATATTTTTTTTGGGTTGAAACATCTAAATGTTATTGTTGAATTTAATTAAAAATGCATGTTTTGTAGTGATTTTTCTCCACCCAATAATTTCATACAATAATTCATTCATAAAAAGGAATTTATATATTTAATTCAATTATCCGAACGCGGCCCGAAAAAAATGGAAAATGTTTACAGCATGTGCTGATTTATAAAGCATATGTTGATAGAGAAAGACTGTGAAACACTAAATTATGTAAAACACTATGACGAGTACATAAATACGTACGATACACTGACGCCATGTCGTTTTCGAGTCTTTAAAACATCGATTTCCTTCGCGTTAGCCTGTGGAAGTGGAAGACAGCTATAATCACTAACGCTAATGACCTACGTAAAAACTGCGCCGGCATTCTGCATAAACTGCAAGCGGACGCTTTTGCATGCCTAAATATCCGTCCCCAAAACTCTTAGTATTTAAAAAAATTGGATGCAGTACTCCGTCTTTGCCTGCCACTTATACGCCCCTCCCTGACTTAAATTACCCCCATTACCCAGTCCCTTCCCCCCTCATTATTCCCTCCGGGGGGAGGGGTGGGTAGGGAGGACGCGGAGGGGTTGGCGGCTTCACCTATTCCCTCTGAGACCATGGTTCGGGAACATTTAAGTCGGGTCTGGAAAGATTTAACCCACCCTCCACCATCGCCCCTCACCTCCGCGCTTTTTTATGACCTTCCATCTCTCCCCCCCCCACCCCTTCCCATCTCTTGGGGATTGAATGGGGCCATCCCCGAGCTCTCGAGCTTCCGAGCGCCACCTCCACAATGGGACCGTTAAAAAAAATGAATAAATAAAAGAAGAAAAAAATCTCAACTCACGACCCCCACCCACACTCCTTTAAGGAGGCGGTCTCTCAGACTAAACGCTGCCCGTTCCGTTCTTCGTTCCTCTCACCGGATCCCTCCACAAGAGTGGGGACGGAGTGTGGGGTGGAGGGAGGAGGAGAGTGAGGAGGAGAGCAAATCCACGCCCGCAGGAGACGGCGAGGTCGGCCCGGCGGGCGAGCCCGGCTTCCTGCGCTCACACCGAGTCGTTAAAGATCGTAATTTTTCCATCATATCTCCTCCTCCCCGCTTAACCTGAGTCGCCCCCGCGTAACCTCCGGCTAGAATCGTAGGGGGGAGGGAGGACATGGGGGAGGGTAAGGAAATAACCAATTCGAGCGTAGGGTCCCATTAAAAGCCAGACGCCCTTTAAAAAATATGAAGAGAATAAAATAACAACCTTACGACACCGTTCGGGTGCGGGAGGATCCGTAAAACGGAGTGAAAAAAAAATATACAAATAAATTTGTATAAAAAACGCGATGGGGACGCGGGAAAAGACATGCGAGGCGGGGCTGCGCGAAACTACGTTCTCCCGCACTCCGTCACATCCGCGCGCCGTGATATCGAACGCACTCGGCGTTGCTGACGGGGGGAAATTTCCCAACGGCGACGTTGTAGTAACGCGGCAAAGGCTAAACTTTTACGACTTTTTTTTCCTTAACCCGACGAGGGAGGACTTTGTTCATGAAGTTTTTTTTACAGTCGAGCCGTAAATCCCCGTGGAAAAAAAACAATAGTGCATCACCCAAATTCCTATTACGTCCTCGGGCAACGAAGTCTTTCGTTCATGGTTTCATTAGATCCGTTGTAAAAGTCAGAAAGAGTTCGTGAAATATAATAGCGTCGGGGAGAGAGCTGAACCGAGCTCCGTCCTGGGTTAATCGACATTTTGAGGCTCCCCCGCTTGCATGATGACCATCCCGAGGACAGATTCGTTTCTGCGTGTTAAAAAGGTCGTAAATTTTTGCATTGAGCACTCTACGTATAATATGTCAAATTCACTCTTCTGCTTGAATGCATTTACGTTCATTTATGGCGTTTGAGGTAGAATTAGAAGGCATGAAGAGCTAAAGAATGATATATTTCCTATGCGTGAAATGGAATTTAATGATTTTTGTGTGGTGTTAGACGTAGATGTTAGGCGTATAGTAGTCGTATTTCCCAGGCCCATCGACAGATTCACATGGTAGAATACAGCTAAAAATAAATAACATTAACAGAGGAACCAAATTTTCATTTCGCTCATGGGCTCACTAAAGTTCAATCTGTACACAGGAAAAATGCCTACTCTTCTTATGCAGATTTTAGAAGACCGGCTTCCACTGAAACCTAAAAGTTTTTCACGTTGACATCCGTGAATGAGGAACTTTTCCCGGCTATCCAAAGCAGGTTAATATTCTCCGTCTCGTAATTTGAAATAGCTTCTCCTCTCGTACCGTATTGCTGCCTGCCTTCCTGTTTACGTCATTCTCCATCCAAGTTAAAAATAGAGCAAAGAATATCCGATTTGATTCGTGGTTTCAGCTACGACTTGAATAATTTTTAAGTCTACAAGAAGTACGTTATCAGCCAGTCGAAATTTATTCCCGATCCTCAAAAATGTCATCTCTATTAGTGCACGGTATCCCCACCAAATAAAGAGTTAAAGATTTCCGATTAATTTTGGGATAAAATTGGAGAGCATACTTGGTTATTGCAAAATCTAAACCAAATGATCGAAATTATTAAATTAACTAAAAAAATACTCAATATTAACTGGATTAATCATACACAAACATTATTGTATGATGTATATGTTACCCCCAAGGCTACGGGGCTTGCACCGGCTTGTGGGGTAATGTGTGTAGATCTAGATGAACTCACATGTCATCTCAAGTTTATCGAATTAACAATTTCAAAAATCTTTTAAAATGTTTGATTCTGTATCTACACACGTATGTATTTTTTTCGAGTCTGGTCTTTCGATTAGGCAGTAGTTGTCCATAAAATGTTTCAGTAAAGTTCTTTCTCCAGTTGACTTTCTAGCATATACTTGTATATTATGCCTCGATATCAGATAATATCATCCATGCCAAATTTTTGAGCAAAATCGCTTAAGATAGGATCATAGTGCAATCACAAATTCCTATCCATAGGGAGACAAATTAAACATAGAAGATTAAGTAACCGCTGTTAATGAGGAAATAAATTGCGATAGTTTTTTTTCAATGCACGTTCCCATCAGGTGTCTTATTTAGTAGTGAAACTTGATGGCGACATTTTTTAGGTCCCGTGTGTTTTTGGTGTTTTAGGTTTACGTGTAGTGTTTTTTTTGTGTTCGCCGATTTCCTAATCTATGCGTAATATCTTGTATTTGTGTCCACTCCTCGACTACAACTGGTAAATATACTCAATACTCGTCCATAATATTGACATTTACTACATTTTTCTCTTCAACAAACCTCTGCGACATGAGGTGAATTTGGATATCTTATTATGGACTACTTTTTCCGCTGCCTTCCTTCTGCATCTCTTTTATTAGATCTCCTTCATAAACTAACATCCACATTCCGTAACTTATTTTTCGGCGCATTGCTCAAAATTCTAGACGCAATAACTGCAATATTTTTAAAGACATAGATTCCTGCTCAACTTTAGCGGTTTCATTCATTTAAATTTTATGTGACTCAAAAATCCTCTTCAAAGTCAAAGCAATTTATTTTAATTTGATCGTTCCCTCTTCATAAAAAGCAACGCGATGAGATGTAGTTTTGATTTTTGTGAATGAGCAGGTGTCCCACGCATAAAATGGAAAGTTTCACTTGCGGAAACAGAACAGTTGTAAAAATCAGGCTAGCGAGATATTGAAAATCTGCCAGCGAGAATATATGCCCCCTTTTTTGAGCAGGTGCGAAACATTTAATAAACTTTATTAAGACTTAGATGAACATGATTGAATCCCTCAGTAATCAGCAGAGCACATGAACAATTTTCCACGATTATTAACATAATCAACGGTAACTTAAGAAATAAGGCGTCGATCAAGTTTAACGAAAGCATGGGCTAATAATGACTTCTAGCTAGCAAGTGTCTCTAATGTTTAAATTAACACTCATCATACATTCAACAGATTCAGGCGAGATGTAGTTGAAGTTCGTCATTATGAGAAAAATAAATTTGCACTTGTCCACAGATTTATTTGTAACGTACAACGCGTTTCAGTTCGATCCATCTTGTGCCTGAAACGCGTTGTACGTCACAAATAAATGTGTGGAAAAGTGCACATTTATTTTTCTCATAATAACTATCACCAGGGTGATTAAATCACGAATCCGTATAGAGAAGGCAAAACGAACTAGGAGACTCAATGGCGAAGGACGTTATGGGCTAGGGTTTTAAGGTGAATGGTTATTATTCTCGGGCGGATGGGTATTCTTGGGGTGATAAGGGACAAAATTGCCGAATCCCATTTTCCAGGGAAGCATAATGATGATAGTAATGACGAGATAGAGACCATTCACTGGTATTTGAAAAGTGCCGGCTATTGTTTAAGTAACATGCGAACTCCATGGGCATTAACCCGAAAAAAGTAACCACATGAAAACATTCCGAGTCTCGGAAGCCGCGACCAAACAAGAGTTAAGACACAAGAAGATGGAGGGAACGGGGATCGATGCGCTGTTCCCGCCCCCGACAGAGATGATGATATCATCGAGTGTTTACAGTCGCGGATAACGTCACCTCGCATGGCTGCATCCAAAGTCCGGAACACTCGCAACCAGACACGTCCCGATAGCGATCGACGACATCTCACGCAGCGTGCGTGTCTGAGTGGGAGACCACCCGAGGTCCATTTCAAGCCCGGTAAACCCTCCACTCCTCCCCCCGTCAAACATTTTATCAATGTTTGGATAAATCCACTCCAGATTGCTCCGCGGAGCGCGAGGGGGAGGAGGTGAAAGGGCTTGGGGAGGATAGGGGGATTTGGGAGGGGGGAGGGAATCCCCCCCGGGTACCCCTCGGGCACGAAGAGATCGACCATCCCGGGGAGGGCTGCGTGGGGCAAAGGATTAGATGACGAAAAAGGGTTCGAAGGGGTGGACGAGGGGGAGGGAAGCGGGGTAGGGTGTGGGAAGGAGGGGAATGTGCGTGCAATTGTATGTAGCTACTGTTTGGAGATGCTCAACAGCTGGAGGTCAGTCCGACCACGATATTCCCGGACCCCGAAAAGCAGTTGCGCGTGTAAAAATAACACCTCACTAGAGATTCTAGATGGTTTCGTGGCCAGAGATGAGTGAACCACCTTCATAATCTCCTCACTAAGTGAATTACCATTGGGATATTGTTTTTGTAACTGCGAGTAAATTTGAGTTATAACCATCCAAACAGGAAAGTCAAATGCATAATTCGATAAATAATACCCATTAACCCTCCGCGGATTTTGCATCAATCAACTAAAAACACCAACATCCTGAAAAAAAACCAAGATGAAAAACAGGCGCAATTTGTTCTTTCGTTAATTCATCTGAAATTTTGGACCAAATAATAATCCACTCACGTTGGAAAGTGGTTCTGTCGATATTTGTTCGGATAATTTGTTTGAGTTATCTTAGCTTGCATACCAAACAGTATCTTTATAAACATATAATAAATAATTGAAGCTTACACGCTAATTAACTCTCTCATGTCCCTCAGGTGAACTTGTACATTCTAAAATCATCACAGAGAAAACATTGTTTGAACATAGTGGTGAACAATTTCCTCTTCTGCTGTGTGAATCTTATCATTCCGATTATATACTAATTAGCTAAAAAATAAATGGAAATACATTAGGACAATAGTATGATACGCAGACGACATATTCAGAATTTTACTAGAAATTAATACGGTAATTTATGAAAATAACCGCAGTATTTTTCAAACCAGCATATATCTATTCATGTTCCGTGAATATTAAAACACACTGGAATATTGCTTCAAAAATGCAAGAATTATTTTTTATGACCAAGCCTTGGTTTTAAAGAAAGAAAGAAAACACGACAATTCCACATTTACATTGTAAATGTGGAATTGCCGTGTTTTCTTTCTTTCTTTACGATGGAAAAATTTCACAAAGTAACGGCTAAAACACTCTCTTATACTAAGCCTTGGTTTTTTGACCACTGTGAAACCAACATAAGTTACATAAATCACATTTTCAATAAACTTTTAATACCATTATAAATAGTAGAACAGCTACATGTTTTCGATTATAACAAGTGAGTTGAGGTGAAGTTGTTTTCCTTGGCCAATCAGCTTCCAAGTGAGGCGTGCTGTCATCTCAAAAGGGGTTGTCTGGCCAGCGTTCAACTTGGATGGCTGGGGGCCACAGCATCCAACTGACTTGCTATAATCGAGAAACTATGGTTACTGAAGGAGATGGGCGACTGCTGAGGTCTTTTGCGCCGTAATTGAAGGGAGAGTCATGCTCACACCGAAATTGGCGGTAGTCCTTTGGGTAACACCAGTTTATGATCCACCTCAAGTAAAGCATAGGGAATCGAAATGGATTGTTCGCTCTGCAAGTGAAGCATAAGGGTGGTGGTATTTATGAAGAATTCACTCCGTCCTTCGACACAATACTAATTACTTCACGGTCTTTCAATGGTTGAATTGCGGAATTAAGAACATTGAATTGGCGCGGTATAAGCCATTGTGTTAGGTCTTCATTTGAGAACGGCAAAATTAAAACAAGATTCGATTTGTAATCCATAGTTTCCGCCCACACAACTTGAAAGAAACGTATATGCATTTTAAAAGCGCCTACTGTTGGGGTAAAAATCCGGTCATGCGGGTCACAGAACCGTTCTAACCTTTATTTTCGGCAAGAGACAATGCAGGCCGGAGATGTCCCATCTTTCTTGCGACTTCGTTCCTCTATCGCTGATACAGGGAAACCAAATCGTACACGGCAGCTAGTCGGAAGTATACCTCTAGCAAGCTATAGTACTAGCGGTAGGTATGTCTCCAGATTTTTCCTTCAAACGACATCAGGATGAAGGAAAATTACGAGTCTATTCACACATCAATTCAATGAATGGATAAAAAGAGACGTTTCAGGCGTGATATGGTGGAATTTTTTATTTAGGTAATCTACCGGTTAAGGTAGGTTTTTGGATGGACACAACTATCAAATAAACATTTTGTGACTCCCCACCTAGCAAACTAATCTATATCAGGTCCCTCTTCATCTCGGTGTACTTCTTTCCTCCCTTCATCCCGTCCAACATCCCTATCCTGTTCCTACCCTTACCTCGCTTGCCCAACATTCTCCCCTCTATTACCCTCTTCAACATTCCACTACCGCTCAATACGCCTTTCATCCATTTTTCCTGCCTCCATAGGATTTCTCTCAACAAACCCCTCTCCTCACCCACCATTTCTAGTACTTCCTCATTGGTTTTCTTTTCGGTCCATCTCACCTTCTCCATTCTTCTCCACACCCACATTTCAAAAGCCTCCAATCTACGATGGTGGAATATCATGATTAATTAAAATTGGCAATTTTCCACAAAATAAAATTTTTATTGATACGACCGGTTTCAATGTAACTACATCATCTTCTGGGGATGACCAGAAGATGATGTAGTTACATTGAAACCGGTCGTATTAATAAAAATTTTATTTTGTGGAAAATTGCCAATTTTTATTAATAAATGAATGGAGATATTGACTCCATTCACAATCAACCAGTGTAATGCGCATTAACAACACTAAGAATATTTGCCGTAAGATATAACTCGAAGAGGGACCAAGGTGACTGATAGGTTAGCATTATTGATACGAAAGATCTAATTAGCCAAAGCATATAGTATGTTCGATGAACTAGAACTATTCCGGAGATATTTAGACTAATTGTGAGCAAATTGTTACTCGCCGAGTTTATAAACTATTTATCAGTCCAGAAGGCTTAGTTATGGCTATAATTTCTTTAGGAACATTTATAATTTCATAAATTCCATCTCTCTGTTTGTCTGTCGTTATTTTCCGAGAAGACTCGCAGTTCAGTCCCAAAAATATTACGCACGATCGAACGCGGAAATGTTTGTGGATGCCGTAATTTTCGAGCTATCGGGTCCAGACACTCGGACCTCTTCCCTGGAACCTGTACCAAAGCAACGGTGTGGCACCGTCAGATTTCATTCCTCTTGGAAATCCGCTCTTGCACGGCCGACTGATGGATATTTGAACAGATTGCGGAACACCCATGCATTCGGAGGCCCTCCCGTCGAGACTTCGGGGATCTCGCACGAGGGATGAGGGTGGGAAGGTCGCCGTACGCTCGCACCACAAAGGACTCGACGACGCGGGGCGAGAGAGAGGGAGAGAAGCGGGGGTTTGCGAGAGGGCAGCGTTAGGTGGTGGCTCGGTGAAGGGGCGGAGAGGGGGGGGGGGACCACGTGTTGTGATCGGCAAAGCAAACATCTCCGCCGTGAGCCGTGAAAACGCCCGGGGGCGTGCGCGCGCGTTGGGGCGAGGCGTGCCTATTCCCATGGGGGGATTAGGGGTGAGGGCCAGGGTGGAGTAGCGACGGAGGGGGCGGGGGGTGGGTAGCTCTGCGGCGGCTTCGATTGCCCCCAACGCCCGCCCCGCCGGGGGGTTGGTCCCGGAGGTCTGGCCCCAATATGGTGCGAATCTCACGCCCGCGGATTAAGGGAATCACCCGGCGCGGGTCGGTGATTTGGGTGGCGCGCGGCACCCCCTCAATAGCCTCACCACCCTGTCCGCGCCCCCTGGGTGGGAAGGGGGGAGCGACGTCTCAATTAACGGCAGGACGTCCAGGCGGTTCATTTTGACACAGACATGATTTTAGATACATATTTTGTTTGACTTTTGAGAGGGAGTAGAACATCCTCCGGTGATTGCGTATTCACCGTTTCTTACGTTCATCGAATTATTTCGTCCTATAATTATCCTGCTATTCAGCCAATTTCGAATTCATCTCGGAATCTCGGGAGTGTCCATTGGATACAGAGGTGGGAAGAGAGGTGATCCTTTTATCCATTTCTAATATATAGTGCCTGTTTTCGTGAATATGTCTTTGCCATTTGCATGCACTGGTTACCAAAACCGTCCCCTGTTTTCTTCTTCATTGTCTATGAAGGGTATATACATACGTATATATCTGCCAGGTGCGGCGGCCTCTTCAAATCTTCTCCTTTAAATTTCGCGAAAGGTACTCGTCGCAATGTAAGTCTCTGCGAAGATACTGGTTATTTATTCACAATTTCATTCCCAATTCTGAAGCTTTCATTCAGGCGATGGAACCAAAATGCGTCGATATACCTCTGTCATGGATATGTGGAAATCTTTACAGAAATTAACACGTTAACTCAGCTTTTCTCAGCTCAGCTCAGTTTTCTGTGGCAACAGCACCAGCGAATTGGTCGAAGGGAATGGAATCGCTGACCAGAAAAAGAATAAACATGAGTTTGGCATATTGCGAGGCACATCATTGGTATATTGAAAATCGTAACTTTAGGAACCATATGGGAAAAAGGCAGAGAAATCATGAATGATATCTACGAAGTGAATGGTGGAAGACGTCATTGCATAGAACTGTGATACAAATAGGTCGGGAGCAGGATAATTTTGGGACCTCGACCCTTCGATCCTCGGGTCGGAAACACATGATTTTAAGTTATTCAGTGTGTGAAGTTAGCTCGTGAGATCGGAGAAAAATGTAATTAAGTGTGAGGCTAATGAAATATGGAACATCAACTTAATGCAACATTTATTAATCTCTATTTATTGAAGGAACGATGGCACGTGTAATTTTGATAAAAATTCGAGTAATTGTCATAATAATCCTCGTCAATGAGCACAGGTGGGTCTCATTCGCTTCCCCAATAAGAATCTATGGATCCGCTATAACCTAATATCCAGCACAAAATCATTGCGAAGAAACTAAAAAAAGCAGAGGTAAAGCAAAAATGACAATGGAGGAAGAGGATTGAATTGCTCTGGTGGCAGTGATTATCGTACTATAGACATATAGGGAGAGAACAATTGAGGCCAGAGTTTATTTTTGGTAATATTTTAGTTTACCTTTAGGGAACGCCAGTTGTGGATTCTGAACTCCTGGGATCGCTACAGAACATCGCTTGACATCCGTAGTCCCGGGAGACGGGGTGTACAATACCCACGTGGATCGAAACCGTGAGCTTTGGTACAGCGGACGGACGCGTGGCCCATCAGATCAACGCGGCCGGAAATTGAATTTTTTTACAATCAACAGCTTCATTCCACTCATTCAACTGAGCACGACCATGTTCCCTAATTTTTCAGTTTCAAAATAACCCATGGCATTTTTAGCACTACCTGCCATTATTTGCAATCGCAACCAGGTGGACCCCGCCTCCTCTTGAAGGCTCGGCGGGGTGTTTCAATTTAAAATTCGTTCCTCACTATGTATTCCGAGATATTACCCTTTGATGACTATCACTTTCGACAAAGTTCGATTTTACATGCAATTTTTCATTTGCCGGATTGATGTCTTCTTGACGAATCTTGTGAAATTTCGAACATCTATTAATGATCTGGAAAAGATGGATTTCTAGCCACGTCACCGGCCGGAGGTCGCCGGTTAGCTTTCTGCCTCGGGAATGAATAATGTGCGCATCCTTCCTTTGTGGTTAGCTACAGATATGTATTAAAAAATGGTACATTATAAAAAAAACAATCCTTCTATTTCTGCTCCAGGTTTCGTTTTTATGTCCCTTGTTTCACTTCTCGAACTTTAAAAGCCAGAAAATTTTACCTATAATTAAAGTCGTGCAGTTGATACGCGCTAAAGTCTTCCCATAATATTCCTACGTCTTTGAATCGTAGAAAGCACCAAAGATATTTATATGAGAAGACACTTTCACTCCTCATTAGAGAAGAGCATTGATATTAAATGAAATTCGTTGTCATTCAAGGTGTGATGTTCACTTTTTTCGATAGCGAGGGTAACGATACTTGCGCAATTATGGATTGGAAGCTAAAGTGAAGATCATCTATCTCAGAAAAAACCTGGGAAACTGTAACTATGGAAAACGGATTTTTAGAGGTGGGATATTTTTATTGACTCGGATGTTATAAAAAATAAAATAATACTCTAATACTAAAATAAAATAATAAATATATTTAATCAAGATCGAAATTAAATATTAACTTTGTGCGATAGTAAGGATTCCTATGAAAGTCTTCGGTCACACAAAAGCCGACGAAATTTTTAACGATATTTAGCACTCGGATCCGTTGATTCTATTGTTATGATTATCAACCGATGATTGTTTTTTAGTAAAAATGTTCTCAACCTGTGTACCTAATTCATTTCGAAACGAATTTCACAATCAAATACAATCCCCACATGTTTCCGCGGCATTAATAAGGATGGTATCCAAAACTCTTCATTCGCCCCCTCAATTAAAAGTGCAAGCGATCACGTGTGCTTTCGCCACACACGAATTTACAGCCGGAATTTGAGAATTTTTATTCCGCAAACTCATCACCCGCAATTCGGAAAATGATCCCGTGCCAGCGGGGAAATGGATTTCAATTTTAAAATTTTCCGGGCGCGATAATTGTAACGTGCAATTACGGATTGGCACGAGCCGTCCGACGACTCTGGAAGCTGACCCCGTGTCGACTGTCCCTCGCGTGCGAATCGGCAAATATAACAAAAAAACATAATAATACAGTCATCCCTTCGGTTTTGGTCGGGCTCGCTTTTTCCCCGAGAGAGACGATCTCGTCCGATAATTACCTGGGAGCCCTTTCAATTTTTCCATGCGAGGAAGCTATCCCGTCGGCTAATCAAAAGGCCGTCGTTTCGAAACCCGTCGCGTTCATGGGCGCTGTGTGGTTTTCGGCCGAGGGTTGTAATCAAGCGGGAGAGGCGGGCGAAAGAATAATGGACGGAAACCGCGGAAGGGAGGGGGGAAAATAATCATGGGGCGTACTCGGTTTGGTAGAAGGGATATTTTCGCCTTTTTCCTAGTACTTCGCGATGTAAATAGAAATTCGTGAACGGGTGTCGATTGACCAAGGCTGAGATGGACGAAATGTCATTTCATATCGCAATGATCGAAATGCCACGTATCGTAATTACAGGAAAGGACGAATGCACGCGCAAGAGATGATTCGTAGAAGTACGGGTCCAATTTCAACAAAGGACTTTAACGCGTAACCATCCTCACAATTGAAGGACCGTTACGCGTGCCATACTCACCCCAACACGATAACCATCGATCACGGCACAATATTCGATACCTCGTTGGATGAAGTAGCCGCCTCCGTAGTCGCTATCCAAGTGTGTTCGATTAATTCGACAAACTCCTTCGGATGTGACTAGCAGGCAGTATACTTTTCATTTATTGTTTGATCCGAGAATCACATAAATTATCAACCTATTTATTTAGTATTAATAATTAAGTTCATGCTCCATTACTTATTACTTTGATTGTATGAAGCGTTTCTAATAATATAACTGTTTTTATTATATTTTTGAAATCGTCGGCTCAATTTTCTATGGTCATTCATTCGATTTGATAAAAATCGATCGGTTATGAATCGTATTTTTAATGTAACCGGGACTTTGGATCGTGCGATTTCAAGGTAAGGTGTGCTGACTTGTGCCTACACCTTCACCCTAATTGGGTATCGATACATAATATGTAAAGAACAGATGTAATAGATATTCCATGATAAAATATATTCTTCAGTATCACCCCAATGTTTTTAGAACACCCAAGGGTGTGGTGTGCAATTGTCGTAAACTTTCTTTTGACATGGAAATTTCTTGCGGATGGGTGGCTCAATATAATGTCGAAGGAGCATCGCACATTGCAGCCGATAAATCGCGTTATCGAAAAATTTCCGTTTGTTTCCCCATCCTAATTAATGGAGTGCAATGATGCCTATGACCTCCTTCAATCACACTGTGACGTGCACTGGCGCGAAGAGACCTCATCAGTCGACAACGTAGGGCTTGACACCAAAAAAACAAAGCGTGCAACACAAATGCAACCGAGGGGCATTCTGTTGATACCTCACGCCGACACAGGGAAAAAGGTTTTGGCCTTCCGGGTGGGGTTTTGATGAGCACATATTCTAGTACTAGTGGGTTCATCGTTTTGCATGCGACGCAATACAGCACTGAGGAGAATTCATGCCCATCTTACGATTTCATATCGCTCGAATGCGTTTTTAGGCAGAACGGTAATGATTTGATGCAAATCCTTTTTGTAAATTTTCTCCAAGCGCTCACCCGAACATGAGATAACCACACTCAAACATATCTAAATGGAAGGATCGAGTAATCATCATTTCCTTCATTGTGCATGCGTGACAGGACGAGTCCATTTCCGGATTTCAATCCTTTCATTTCGGATAAGTTTGAGGGAGAAATGGGCTGTCCTAATTAAGTGAGGCTATTTTTGGCTCTTTCATACTCCACCCCATTTGTAAGGCTCCGTTAGATATAAACATACCATCCTTTGCATATATTCTACACGTATCACTAATATTGAACAGCACACTTCATAAAGGAAAGACAAAACGCATTTAGGTTTGACGAAAGTTTTTTTCACTGAGATTATTTCTAAGGACATATTTCGTGTTTTTACTGCCAAAATTTACAACTTATAAGCATTTTTTTTATTTTAGCGACATTAGAAATCGTACACTGAAAATAAACAAGCAAACCGAAACTCTTTCAACGGTTTGATAAACGCTTCTAAGCCTCTGAAGATCATTCTTAAACTATATTTTCATTAGTTAGTATTGTCAACATGCTTTCTTTGCATAAAGAGAATATTCAAAAATTTCTTTAAAAGCAATGGCTGAATCAGCGCAATAGTGAAACCCACGTATGATTTCTATCCAACCCCAATCCCTCCAATCCCCGGTAGGAAACTAATAGAACGGTACATGGCCCTTATCCACCTAAAATTCTTACGTAATTGAAAGACGTACGTAGATTGGTCACGAGTGGTGTCGGCATTCGTTCCGTTCACATTCAGCCGATATCGCTTCCTTTATTTTCGTTTCCCTTGCATCCCGAGATTGAAAGGTAAATGGACCGAATTTTAAAGTCGCGCGGGACGTGAACACGCGTTTGTCCGTATTCGATCCTCTTCCGAATCCCGACTGGAAAATTTTAGAGCGTGACCAAACGCCCGTGGATTAAGTGTTCCACTCCGTAGCGTCCGCACCCTCGGAGTGCGTGCACAGATCCCGTGCGCGAATGTCTCGTGCCAATTTACATCGCGACGAGACGCGCTCTTATGCCGTCTTTTCGGAAGGATGGGTTAACCCAAAGGGTTAACAGGATTCGGTCAACTTTTCGCGCGAAGTCATCATTTACTTTTGGCTGAAAATCCGATTCTTTCATTCGAGATATTAAACGTGGTAGGTTTTGAACACTCTCCGACGACTATCATCTTCTACATATCGCGAGAACTTTCTCTTGTTTACTTATTTCAAATTGTTTCCTTCTTCAATGCTTCGTAACCTGCCTTCATTCTGTCTGAAATAAAGTCTATTCTCTTCCTTTCTCTATCCCGCTCATCAGACGACCTTCCTTCTATCAAGGCATTAAACACATGCCATCAACCTTTAATTATTTCCCAAACCCACTCTCTCTGACTTTACCGAATTTCCCCTAGCAAAATTCATCCCTTCAGCCACTATATAAAAAAAACAATTCGCTAGTCTTCTTTCTGGTAATGTTTGTGATAACTGTGGTCTACCGGTCATGATGGATTTTTGATGGCGCCAGGGGATGAGCGCTGCTACACTTCCAAGTTTCGCTGAGCACAATACTAAATACTGTGGAGCCACACATGTGTTTAAATCATTCCTCCACTCCATATAAATTCTACCTCTCTTCCTTCCGTCCAGCAAACCACTAATATTCTTCCTACATCTAACTTACCAGAAAATCTTCAATCTATCACATTCCCTTCCATCACATTCCTTTGCCTCACGGTATCTCCGGCATCCATTTATCCTTTTTTCTTCGAATTACCCCCGACAACCTTCTCTCTTCCTCTAGCATAACAATTCTTCGTTTGTTTTCTTTTCCGACCATTCCCTCCATCCTTCTCCACAGACAACATCTAATTATTGAGGGCGTAGAAATCTATTATTCCAAATATTTTTTAAGCCACGGGTATCAACCTAAACTAAACACCTAATACCTCTTTTCGAATGATTTTGATAATTTTTATTTTAATTTTTGCGTTCCGTGAATGAGGTAAATTTTTTCCATGATTAACCGGCTCGATATTTTTTTGAGAGTTTTCTTTGTTCTGAATGATTCCTTTTCGAACATCAAAAGCTCTTCTCTTATAATTTAATAATGTCAATTATACATTTAACTAGGAATAAAATAGACATTTTTTTTAAACTTCACCTTTCACGTTGTACATTACCACAACTCATCACGTACTGCGTATTCCTGACGTGAAAACAGTTTCCCGTGACTTGTATACTATCTTGTAGATTAAGATATGGTGATTTGAGCGCTCTGTGCGGAAATAATAACGCTATAAACGGCGAGTAAATTTCAGCCTCGAAAACTTTAGGCGAAATTGTTACAATGCAAACTACCTACGCAACGGAAACTCCCAGAAGAATTGTGTATTATTTACTACCTTCATACTTTTCCTCGCTCCAAACTTGATAATTTTAGAGTAAAACGGGAGGAACCGTGAGTGGTGCATCGCGCGATGAGTTGGCCGCACTTGGTGATTACCCTGGCTTTAGGGAGGAGTGGAGGGGGTGGGTGGTTGGAGAAGATTTCAGCTTGGAGCTCCGCGCGGTTTATTCGGAGGCTCGGGAACTTCCGCGAGAGCGCGAGACCGTCTCCCGCGCGAGTCGACGGTGAAGCGAGAGGCGGCGGAGGGGGGTGGGTGGGAAGGAAGGCCGACCCGGCGTGAGGTGGTGGGGCGGCAAATGAACGGCCCCTCGGTGCGGTATACCTAGAGATGGAAATCGTGTCGTACATCGAGGGAGAGTTCGATCTGGCCCTCCGGCAGGTGGTTGCTCTGGTGGCCGCTGTGGCTCTGGTGGTGGTTCCTGTAAGCCTTTCGGTGCTCGTTAAACTCCCGCAGCCTCTGGTTGTAGTGGTCCAGCTGCTCCCGGAGCATCGCGTCTTCGATCTGTGAAATCGAGAGGGGAGAGAGAGAGAGATGAAGAGAAGGTGTGTGTGAGAGAGAGAGCCGTGAATCACGGTGATTCGTGGGACGGGACGCGAGAACAGGGGCTGCCCAAGGGACAACACTCGGCGGCCCTGTCAGCTGAACATCGCCACCCTTGTCTTTCGTCCTCCCACGTGACTCCATACTCAGCGTGAATGGTATGACACCAAGTGTTTGTCTTTGGAATGTTACACGGCGGTGAGGAGTCGAGTCAAAATTAACCGTCTAACCAAACAATACAAAGAGCACCCATGCACAATATACACCACGTAAGTATTGAAAACGTAGAAATTTGTCACCGCCAATTTAACTGTTTCCATCTACGGCTTAAGGCTTGAATGCTATCGTCCGGTGATCAAATGGCCTTTTTTCAGCTTTTATACGAGTATAAATGTAAAGTTCGAGTCCACGTTCCAGTTTAATTTTACTCCAAAATGACGGTGTTGTAGTATTCAAACACAGTAGGTATAGTTTCAGTTGTGAAAAACACCCCACCTAAACTACTTGTCTCTTTCGGACTCGCATTGGCGATCAAATTAATTTAGGGTCAGAGACATTTTTCCTTGTAAATGTAGTAAAGGGAACTCGCTTATCAGGTCCAATAAAAATTTTATATTTTTTTCAGTGGGTCATAATACTGAAATTTTAACTTCTAAAATTATTAAACTTCTAGGCCGATTAATATTTCTAAGTCCTCAGCAATGGAACTCATATTGCTGGCTAAGCTCCGATTATAATACTCTTATAATATTCTTATAGCACTTTTGAAAACACGTCGTAATCTGCATTTATCCACTTCATAAAAACTATCATACCAGGATTTCTACGAAGTGGCTTCTACGACTGATACGCCTGTATTTCTACGATGGTAGATGTGATAAAAATCCTTTTGAAATATCAATATTATTTCTTCAGAGGATACTCGTTTCTTTTGCTCGTACATTGTTTAAGTATGTTCGTGAAGTGTGGGTTATATATATATATATATATATATATATATATATATATATATATATATATATATATATATATATATATATTATAAATATATATATATATATATATATGTGGGTCGCGGTGGTCTAGTGGGTAGAGCGTTGGACTACTGACCGGAGGGTCCCGGGTTCGATTCCCGGGCAAGGCACTTTGGGCACCTGCAGCTCCACCCAAGATAGTTGATTTTTCGGGTACCAGATCTTCCTGGGAAACCATAACCGGCACAGGGAAAGGAACTGGCCCCCCTACCCTGATGTGTGAATATTCACACGCCGTCGGGCTTGGTACATGGGTGAGCTCTACCATCACCTACTAAACCGACCTTCGGGTTGATTATGGTTTGTGTTTATGGTATATATATATATATATATATATATATATATATATATATATATATATATATATATATATATAAATTCACTGATAAGTCATAAAAAACACAGAAACCAAAACACAAAAGAGGAAAAACTCACTGGATCTCGAATTTTCGGTGGTCCCACCACCTTTCTCAAGAGGAATTAGGAACAGAACTGTGTTTTGGTTTCTGTGTTTTTTATGACTTATCAGTGAATTTACATTACACGTTTGTGGGTTTTCCAAAAAAGTGTATATATATATATATATATATATATATATATATATATATATAACTTTTGGACGGCACAATAGAACACAGAATAAAACAGATGACACGTAAAAGGACACTCACACTGTAGATGATTTGAGCTTTCGGCCTATTCCCGAGGCCTTCTTCAGGTCAGACTCTGAGTCAGTCAGTCAGTCACAGTCAGACTCTGACCAGAAGAAGGCCTCGGAGTAGGCCGAAAGCTTAAATCATCTACAGTGTGAGTGTCCTTTTACGTGTTATCTATTTTATTCTGTGTTCTATTGTGCCGTCCAAAAGTTATATTGCTCTCGTGAGTACTCCCGCATCATCTATACATATGTATATTAGTATAGGGTGTACATACACATACCCGTATAAATGTACAGTTGAATTCCTTAATAATATTTTTTCATTTGACATACGAATACTTAATTGAGAGTCAAAGTTTTCCCATAATTTTTTCGGGAGATATATTAATTGGAATTTTAATTTCTGAAATGCATTTTTCACAGTGTCATTCATGCATTCATTTCTAAAATGTCTTATCTGCAGTTAATTCAATAATGAGTTTGGAATTCTTTATTAATTTAATTGTGGAGATAATGTAACAATTCATCATCTAATGTGCGTAGAAGAGCAATTCACTAGTGTGTAACTGTAAATCATATCAGAGTAAAACAGTTTCTGGCGTAGCTTGGTGGAAAATCTTCATACTGACGTTTTTATAAAACAAACCATTTTACCTGATGATGTTATGCTATAACGAAACCTGGGTCGTGAAAATTAAAAAGTTTATGTTGAAAAGTAAAGTGGTTTGATTTATTAAAAAATCATATCAGAGAATAAATTTCAATGAAAGTAAAGGGAAAAGCTGAAATAATAACAAAAAAAGTATTACAAAACTTTATTTTGACACGAATAAGGCATGAATAAGATCAGTTTTTTCAGTGATTTCATGTAAAATATCGATTCGATTACTTACAAGTCAACTTAATTTTGTCTTTGGGAACTAGACTTGGATGCGTTTCCACAAAATAATGTATAGAGGAGGCTACCAACAAATGAAGTAATTTTTGTCATTGGTGGTAGTTACGTTATTTGGCATGGGTAGGATATCCAGGGAATGGAAAAAGGGCGGAGAGAAAACCGGCGTTGGTATTAACCTACTCTTAACCAAAGGCGCCATGTAGTCCACAATTCAGCGTCCCATCCGCCTGACGGCGTACGCACTGAAAATGCTCTCCACAAGGCACCCCAAATAGAGAACCCGGGACTTCGGGTTGGGAACACAGTACATTAGCCACCGCACCACTACCACAAGTCAAAGGAAGCGGACGTAGTGGTGATTCACAAAACGCACATGATTAGAGGAAATCATTATCAACCCACTGAAGAATTTTTTTCAGTAAACGGGCTTACGAGCTGGTTTCCATTCTCTTAAACCTCTAGGCATTAATGTATCTGTATCACACAGGCAGTGTGAAAAATTTAATCACGACATTATACTCTTCAAGTTTAATGACGATCATGGCGCCTACACATGAGATATTTGAGTTTTTCCGACGCTGGTGGGATTAAAAAAAAAGTGAGGTTGAATATACCACCATTACATGTAGGTAAAAAAAAATATAGAAGCGTTATAGTCGATTGATTGATTCTGGACTATTACTTTATGATGCATTGGCACTCAATGATCCGTGAAAAACTTCCGGATGTTTTGTGTCGTAAAATTGTGCAACCACCGTTAATACACGAGCCTATCAAACAGCTTCTGTTAATATATTTACAACATAGTCACCTTCGTATGATTTGTTCCATGGTACAGCGATAAAATTTTAAATGAAGAGCTTCATTAGATTGGATTTACTTCATTAAATTTTGTGTTAACTACCGTGAAATTGGACACTTGCTTGTTTTGAAGCTTTATTATCAATAAAATTGCTGACAACTATGTTGCACACGTAACGCGTTAGGAATTGGGTGGATAAATAAATTTTTTCCACATTGTTTACCTCATTTATTTGTACTTCGAAAAGCGTATTAATGAGAGGAAAACGATACTTTTCAAGGCCTCATACCGAAAAGGTACTACTTGAGTTTACGGTTGACCCGACTAGTTTGCCTTGCATTGCCACCGGGGAGAGAGAATGGATGGTAGACTCGGCGGTGGCGGCGAGCTTTATAGTCCGGTGAAAACACTTGTAATGGAAGGAAATTGAGTCGGGGGGACAATTTTTCATAGATCCAATTGGCAAATTTGTTCCGAGGATCCTCGCCGAGAGATGACCGCCTCTACGGGGGCGATAATCGGGACCGAGAAGTCGTAAAGGAGACCCCATGAGCTCAATTACGCCAACCCCCTCACATACTACATTCACCCCCCACCCCACAATACCCTCCCTGTCCCGGTGTAAAAGTGGACGGGACGGGAAAGGGGAGGAACGGAAGGGTGGAGTAGAATGGACATAGGGGAAGGGGGGGAGGAGGAGGAGGAGATGGTGGTGGGGGTGGCGGTGGTGGTGTGGGAGGAGAGGGGGATGAGATGCGGCAAATTTGAAACCGTTAGAACCGGATGGCCGGCTCCGAGCGAGGCTTCACGTCTCCGTGGCTCGACCGCAAGAAAGTGAAGGAGATGGAAGGAGTGGACGAGATGAGAGGTGGGTGGGGGGAGGGTGTGGGGAATGGTTGAGTAAGAGGGGGTGAGGTGGTTCTGGGTGAGGAGGGAGAGAGAGGGCGAGAACTTACAAGATTTCCCCTCCCCCACCCCGACAACACCACACCCCCCCACCTTCCCGGACGCCGACTTCCCCCCCCTTTGCCTCCTTCTTTCAAAACAGCCTCCCCCCTCCCCTCCCCACTCCCGTCTCACCTGTGCCTTCTCCTCGTCGTATTCCAGGCAGCCGACGCCGTCTAGCCTTTCAAGGTCTATCCATCCTCTCCACCGCACGCAAACCCCGTTCATGATGAAACTTGACCGAAGATGGACCTGGAGGAAACAAAAAGGAAACATCGATGAGGCATTTCTCTCTCGAACCCCTTTCTCGCTCCTCCCCCTCCCCCCCCAAGACCCCAACCCCCGTGCCACCAACCCTTCCATGGGTCGAGAGTGGATGGATGGGGGGTGTGGAGTAGTTTTCACGCGAGGAACGCCGGAGAGAGCACGGTCCGACCCCTCCCACCACTCCCGGTAGAGGCGAGATCGGACCTAGGGTGTCCGTCCGTTCTCCCAAACCCCCGCGTCCCCCTTCTCAACCCCCTTTGCAAGGGACGAAAAAATGTGAGGGCCGGGTTGTGGAAGGGATTCGGATGATGGGAGGAGGGGGATGGAAGGTGAGGGGAAGGGTGAAGGGAGGTGCTCTCGGGGCCAATTTCCTGCCCGCTCTGCGAGGCTAACGAGAAACAACCCCTCTCCCTCCTCGGATAACCACCCCCTAACCTAAGTTCACCACCTTCTATCCCCCCACCTCTCCCGAAGAGGAAGCATAAGGGGGGAGTTTTGCTCTTGATTTGGACCCCAACTCGGATCATTAATATCACGGGGTTTGTGTTCGAAATTAATTATTATTCGACGATCCCGTAACACGCGGGGCGGGGAAGATGACGGCAATTTATTGGTCGACGCGAGCTCGCTAACGACATTACCCTTATCACCACCGGTTTGAAACGAGCCACGTCAACTCGCTTTCTGTCGGATTTTGAACTGGACGTCCGTGTGTAATAACATTCGGGGATCAATGAGGAGTACGGCGAGTTTAAAATTCACGCGCTTCGGTCGGCGGGTCAACTTGAGAATCCACGTTGCTGGAATTTTATTTTGCTGGCAGTATGGAATCCAGGGAGGATTTCTTGCATTCAATCGACCTCAAGGGGTGGGAAAGATAAAAGGTCATCGACTTTATTGCTCAGAGAATTTATTTTTGTGAGCGTGATGAGATTTGAGGCATTTGTATTAACATTAATGAATGAATATTAATAGCAAAAATTCTCGTTATACTTGTTTAGTGTTATACATACGTAGTAGTACATTGGGAGTTAAAAATGGACCGAAAATTCCTGACAATTAAGCATTCATTGAATGGTAAAACTGGAATAGTTTTAACTTGTACATTCAGATTCACCTGGGGAAGGGTTTTTGATTACTTAAGACTATTGTTATAGGTGAACCACAACCTGTACGTACAGTTTAGAAGTGGGTTCTCCATAAAACATAATAAAAACCATAGGTCATTTACGGTTCCTAAAAGAAAACAAAGTCTTTTACTTCTACATGAATTTAAGTCAGATCTAAAAATTCTTAATTTGTCCTACTCTCCAGAGAACTAAATTTTTCACTGTGGATCTTAGCCACCTCTAAAAAGTCCTTATCCTCATACCTCTCCCTTTAAATACAGTGTTTTGATCCACACGACCCCACGTTCCATATGCATTTCGTTGGAGAATCCCTGGCGTCAATTCTCCTTTTTCGAAAACAATCCATTTAGTAAAATAAATATTTTCTGCCGATGCCATGACTTAAATTAATACTGCCTCTCGGGATACCCCACATATTATTCTGTTCAGCCAATTATAATTTATACCATCCTATTTTAATGCCAATGCATTTTCTTTTTAGTCCTTTAAAATGACTCGTTTCCTTTTTGTGGTCGCTTATCTTCTTAACAAAATTTATTCCGTGAATATTTCACCAATAATTGAATTCTCCTTTTGTGACTTATTTTCCGAAGTTTCGCCATCCGTAAAATTAAGTACTCAAATCCGTCCTGTGGCTGGTTTCCTTATGACCGCGGTGACACAAGTTCCACTCTTCTCCCTGAACTCAATACGATCATCGGCATACCGAATAGTCTCTTGATTCATTCTCCAATACTGCCAAGGGACTTGGGACTATCTCTCCTCTCCTTGCGGCGAACGAAATGAATCCTTAGTTCTAATAGTTCATCAAAAACATTCTTGAACTCAAGAATAAAACCTGAAGTGGAGTCACAAAAACTTTGAAAATTAGCCATCCGTGCGAAGAAAGGTTTCCATTTTTTTTCTCATCGAAATCCAAATATTTAACAAAGCTTGAATTTAAACATTGTAAAAATTCAGATTCTAATGAACGAAAATTTGAACATTAAGTAATAACTGGAAAATCTACATAATACATATAACAAATAAGTGGAGAAGGTTGAAAGAAGAAAAATCTATAATTATTCTAACTCCTGTTAAAAAAGTAATGAGAAATTATTTGTGAATTCCCACCACACAATGTCGTTTTCATCAATCATTTGATAAAATTATAATTATGACCGACTACGTCCAAGCACCATTTATAATGAATCTCCTGTGAGAAAATTTTCATAACCTCCGTCTCTAATTCTTTATAGTTTAAGTTATACGTTAGCAACACAAAATAAGTTGACGCACTCTACATTGTCATAGCCCTTTAAAATAACCCAAATAGTCACCTGCACGAATGATTTTTCACAAGATCATATTGCAGAAAGGTAATGCGTAACCATTTCAATTTCACTAATATTGGCGTTATAATATTCGAAATTACTGTTATTTCCCTGCCGTAGAGGTTAAGAAGATGAGGACGAGTCTTCTACTCCAGGCGCGCAGAATTCACCGCGGTGTTTTACGCTAACCATTTCGGTTAAGACCCTTTGGATTCAAAAGATGAGGATCGTTTTCCAAGGCGTTTACCGGTGAAGGTATGTTTTAGATGGACACAACTACCAAATTAATATCTTGTCTCTCCTAACAAAACACAACCCCATATACTTCTCTATAACAAACGCCTCTTCATCTCCGTATACTTCCTTCCTCCATCCAGTCCAACATCCCTATCCTGTTCCTGCTCTTTCCTCGTTTGCCTAATATTCTCCCCTCTATTACCTTCTTCAACATCCCATTGCCGCTCAATACGCCTTTCATCCATTTTTCCTGTCTCCATATGATTTCTCCCAACAAACCCCTCTCCTCACCCACCATCCCTAGTACTTCCTCATTTATTTTCCTCTCTATCCATTTCACCTTCTCCATTCTTCTCCAAACCCACATTTCAAAAACCTCTAATCCATGCCTATTATTCTGATTCAGTGACCAAGTTTTTGTGCCATACATAACTACGCTCCATATCAAAGTTTTAACGAATCTTTTCATAACATCCTTACTCAACGTCTCCGTCATCAACTCCCTCCTCCTTTTCAAAGCCTCTTTGCCTTGCGCAATTTTTCTCCTTACGTCCCTACTACTTTGACTATTTTGGTCTAAAATACTTCCGTGATACATAAACGGTTCCACCTGCTCTGGTTTTTGCCCCCCTATTTTAACGTTTACTCTCCCCGAAAAAACCACACTACCTTTGTTTTATTTACATTCATTCTCATCCCTTACCTATCGCCCTGAATTTCCAATGTACTCCAAGGGATATGGGAAAAAAAACTGTTAGCGTCCCGTCGGCACCAATCTCGGGAATGGTCAATAACGTATAGCAAAAGTGAGTCGGAAAGGGGTGAATGCCAGAATATATGCCTCCGTGCAATCCTCCGACGACAGGTGGCGTACCCATCGACCGCCTGACCCCTCGCTGTGCGTCCTCCCATTCATTTTGACGCGAGGCAGTTGTTGGAGCGAATGATGGCCCCGTGAGGCGAGTCACAGGCAGCGGTGGCGGCTGTGGCGGCCAGACAATGGTGACGGACGCGCGCGCCTCACGGACCGACCAAAACGTCGCTCAAAACCCCCCAAACGGACACATAATGCCACCGGACGAAAGCGTTTCTCTCCGCGTCCAATGCCGGAGTGAGCTATTAATTACAGGCCTTCGTAATCATCCCGACGTATTACGCAGTCGCCCAAGCTCCGACCACTCTCTGCGGACCCGGCCGCGTTTTCTTCCGTTTCAGCGTTTTGCGCGCGCCATTTATTTTTTTTGTTAACCGCGCGTCTTCCCTTCTCACTCATCTCCCTTGGACTACCTAAGGTCATTGTTCACCTCAATTAGCCGTGCCCAATGGCTGCGGACGATCGACCCGAGCTCATAAACCCCTCTCCCAACGTAGCCGCGGCTCGATTTTAAAACGACACGGTCCGCCGGCCATACTAACAGCGGTGCGCCTGTCGCTGTGCTTTTGTCCGTGTGCCTGTGTAGGTGTGTGTTTGTGTACGAGGGTGTGTGTGTGTGTGGGTGAGAGTTGAAATGACCGATTTCCGGCCTTACCGGCACCACGCAACCGTAACACACCTCTCCCTCACCGCCTCCCTCCTCCCCTCCAATGGTACCCGTCTTACACCCATCACCCCACACCCAGACGTCCCGTCACTTTCCCCCATTCCAACCCACTCCCCCTCCCCGTTTTCCCATTTCCCTCTTCCCCTCCCCTCCCCCCCAGAAACAAACCCCTTCTCGATTTCCTTTCCTTCCTCCCACACCCCCACCACCAACCACTTCAGCCCTGCTCCCTCCCATTTCTCCCCCGTCTCGATCCTATTTTTTTTTCATTCCGTCTTCCAAACTCCTCCTTCTACCTACGAGCCATCACTCCCCAACACCTCCCCCGTACGCCCGTCCGCATCTGTTCCCGAAAAGGGTAACTTTTCCGCGTATTTTTTTATACCCCCCTGAATGCTCCCCCCCCTTACCCCCCCTACCGACGCGTGGTGGGGCATTCACCATTTGTGCCTACGTCTCTCCCTTCCCGCCGGGAAGTGGTCTTCAACCTTCCCTCTCTTTCTTTCTCTTTCGATTTCAATCGTCCGAGAAAGTCGCCGCGTCAAAATAGCTCCGGAATGGGCAGGCTGGAACCGTCGTTTTGCCATTTTTTCTCAACCCCCACTCGAAGATGGATATTTCGCCCAACGCCAAGATCCGTTTGTACTTAGAAGTTTATTGTACTGTGCGTCGTCGGGAACCCCAAGGAGTTGTATTTAAATTGAGTGGCATCTTCAAAAAACACCGAGCGGACTGAAATTCGGCACCATAATCTTCTGCTTCGTACCGATCGAAATGATTTATGCGCTTCCCTGTGCTCAATTTTGCAAGTTGGACTCACTGAATGATTATCCAAATCCCGTATCCCATGCCACTCCCACGGGAATTGCACAGCGGGAAACAGCTTTCTGTAAACTTCGGAGGAATTGATAGGTCGTGACTGGATCGGAATCGATCGCATCAGTTTTGTTACTTAACGATGGAAAGAGGAGTGAATGAGTGGATTCTCCGAAAGATGCAATTCATTCGAACTTTTATACAAGAACAAACAGCTTAATCACAGAGGTGTTTGACTAATGCCTCGCATCGTCAGAAGAGTATATCACGAACATGATTTTCGTGCAATACCAAAATTCATGCATCTACGAGGCGTGTTCATAAAGTAAGGCCCGTTTGGTCACAGGAAAAAATATACTCATATGAAACACATTTTATTGGCACTTTTAGTTAGCTAAAAACCTACTTCACTTATCTACATAATCGCCGTTCACTTCTAAGCATTTTTCGTACCGCTGCACCAGCTTCTTTAACCCCTCTGCATAGAAACTCGCCGCCTGAGGGTTGAACCAATCGACAACGCCATTCTTGAGTTCATCTTCGGTTTCGAAACGTTGTCCACCGAACCACTGTTTCAAGTGCAAGAAGAGGAAGTAGTCGCTGGGTGTAAGGTCAGGACTGTACGGTGGGTGGTTCAAAGAGTTCCCAACGACCCAAAAACTCTCGTCCACTGGACATTCTTTGCTCTTTGTGGTGGTCGGTGAGCATTTTCGGTACCCACCTTGCACGCAATGTGTGGTATCCGAGGTTTTCCGTAACAATAATGTAGACAGTAGTGCGTCATAGTTGGGGAAATTGTTCAGCCAGGCCATTAATTGTCAATCGACGATCGCATCGCAGTTTTTGTTCCACTTGCGAAACAATTTCATCGGTCAGAATACCCACTTCGCTCTTCGTCATGAACATTTGTTCGTCCATTTTTAAAATCACAGCACCATTTTCTAACCTTTCCTTCACTCATAACTGTAGGTTTATAAACTAGGCATAATTCCCGATGAATTTCAACTGCCGACAATCCTTTTGCATACATAATCGTATGACAGAACGCACTTCACAGCTGGCGGGATCAACGATTGTCGCGGACATTGTTGTTTGCATGCACGGACAAGCAAACGACTTCTGAAACAAAACTAATACTGCTATAGCGTCTCAATAAATCAGTAGATGGCGCTGCAGGAGCAAAACTGTGTTCTGAAGCGCCAATATTTAAATATAAGCAAACGGTACTTACTTTAAGAATACGTCTCGTAATTGCTAACAAATCTCTTGCCTATATATCACGGGATGCGGTATAGTATACAGTATAGTCCCGTACTTCACATAATATTTCGATTGCTTTTAGAAGTCATTTTAATTGAAATAAAACTTTGATGTATGAGGTTCAGGTAGAGAAGAATATTTTGAAGACCGTGACTGCTTGCTTCACCATGCGATCAAACATAAAAAACCTTTAAATTCCGAGTATAAAATTCGACTCAGATGAACTTTTATCGCCCCTAACAGGATGTCCATAATTATTAGATGAATAAGTTAAATTTTGGTAGCTAGCGAGTTCATTACCGACAAGATTAGGCGTGCTTCGCTTTTGCATGATATCCTCGGGAAATAGTATTTATTCACGATGGGCAAATTCAAAGTGAATATAAAGAACACTACAGACGTGTTCTCACACTTTATCGCATATCAGTTTTCGATCATAGCAATATCCAGTATTTCAAGCGAATCCGGTATAAAGAGGGTTCTTTCACCTCCCCGTGGTTTCGGTCGTGAGGGACTCGTTAATCGAGGTCATTCGCCAGCTCGTAAAGGTGGAAGAAGAATCACTGTTTGTTGGTCCACAGGGTGAAGCCCTTGAGTAACTCAACTTTGGGGAGTTCGAGCGGAGGGGAGCCATAAAACGAGTCCCATCTCGATAGCATAAGGTTTGCAGGAAAAGTTTGAAATGGATACGCTTTGCAGGTGGCACACTGAACTTTGATAACCTTTGTGAGCACGGAAACTCTGAAAGAAAAAAAAACGCCAAGTGACGGAAGAAGTTCATCACATGCATTTGTGTTATCGTAAAAAGATGTAAGGAAAACAATCGTCCGCGGCGCGATTCCACGGTGAAGTCTCCAACGCGACTCGCCTCTCATTCATCACCGTAAACCCACAGAGCCAGAAGCATTATATTATAAAATATTGAAAATGTTCGCGAAATTGGATATGATGTTGTCCGCTATAGAAGGTAAAATGTACCACGGTAGAATGTAAAACACAAAAAAATGATACGATCTTTGTACTTGGAAATTTCGGTGACACAGCCATCCTATATTTGTCCTTCCTTTCCCATCTCTTTGACTTTCTGCCGATGATGGACCAAGGATAACTTCAAATGGAATCCATTACGGCGTCCGTCTTGCGGTGAATATTCCAACGAATCATTACAACCATATAAATGTTATATGATTGTAATTGCAAAAGGGCCGCAGGGTATCTCCAATTTTCTTGAAAACATGATTTAAAAAACCTGAAAATATTGGATGGTCCTGACATTATCAATAAGTAAACCAAACGTTTTCTTATCTCCTTAGACTCGCTTATTATTCCCCTCGGGCTCTCTGGAATTATGACTGCTTACTGCGGAGTCCGGAATTCAAAATCGAGGGGTGGTCAGGGAAATTCAAACGTGGTTCGCTGCTGGTTGAAAAAATTATCAGGGGAATCTGTAGACGCAGCCTGAGAACTATCTATTTATACTATCTATCACCTAACGAATTAATTTCTCGCCAACAAGGGTTGAAGTCGGTGGCCCCCATGCAAAACTGCGCTTTGCATCTTTGTAGAGAAGTGAGTATTAACTGTAGGAGCCAAAAAATTATTCAACAAACAAGAAAAAAGTAGATTGCCATTTTTTTTTAATTAAAACTTTAAGGAAAATTCTCAGGTTTTATCAATTGTGTGAGTGCTTGACTAGTCTCTTTTAATCAGTAACATTTACTTTTGATTTTAGTCCGTAGTATTAAACTCTAAGGAATAACTGTCATTTTTCACAAATATGTGATACGAATAAAATCTACATCTATGCTTCACCTCTACTAATAATTGGCTAATACGATCATGCAAGACCGCAAAAAATTAGTCAATTAATATATTTTTTTTAATTTGACAATTACGTCAATGTTTTAAGACTTAAAGGAGGATTCGTTCAGAAAAAGGTGCGGGAAATCCCACGTATGAACCCTCCCTCAATGAAAGCCAATACCTGGGTTATCTTGATAAGCAGCCGACATGCTCGCTTACTAACCCGAAATTCGCGGGTTTGAGATCAGCTGATCGGGTATTTTGTGTCATATGATTGCAGAATATGTACAAGGAAAGAACTAAATTTTATGGTTTCACCTAGGGAAAAATTGATATTCTTGAAATGATAATAAATTCTGTCCTTAAATAATAAGGTCAAACTTATCAAAACACATTTCGCTGCGATCAATTCAATATATATTTAAGCACGTAATAATTTTAATTCGCTAAATCTATTTTGAATCGTTTCCAATATACCTGATACTTATGGACGGAGAAAGGACAAATATTGCAGACATTCTGTACGTAATGCAATCATGTTTGACTCCGGTATTCACAAACGGAATTAAAATCAATACTAACGAAATTACCGGGATGTGAAGATCCTTAAAGATCTGATTCGTTAATTGTTAAGAGATGAGAAGGCACGCTCAATTTGCATGAAGAACTTTTTTTTCCCATCAATCCTGTTGCATTTCTGCCAAATTCTTTTGATTTAAACTTACAGCATCATAATTTTATTCGGTATTTCGTTTCATGAAATTAACGTCCACAATAGTCCACAACGGAAAAGTCCCCAATGAAAAGTGAATTTCAGCAAGCAGTATTTATACGCAAACTAACAGTTTCATTGAATTGGCCTTTTAATCCATTGCCGTTTTTTTCGGGGTTTTATTAAATTAAATTGACAAAAACGTACAATGAAAATGATTTACTGTAAAAAATTAAATTAGTAAAAATGCGGTATGGATTTTTAATACACATTATCCTTCATTTATTCTAGTTTTCGAACACCTTACTTATTTCCTTATTGGTGTCCCTATAAAAGTTTAATTAAAACATCCAGACATTAAGAAAGTGTCCTATTTCGTCAGTAATAATAGGGCTGTGCCGGTGCCTGCGCAATTTCAGATATATATATATATATATATATATATATATATATATATATATATATATATATATATATATAACTTTTGGATGGCACAATAGAACACAGAATAAAGCAGATAACACGTAAAAGAACACTCACCTTGTAGATTATTTGAGCTTTCGGCCTACTCCGAGGACTCAAATAATCTACAATGTGAGTGTTCTTTTACGTGTTATCTGCTTTATTCTGTGTTCTATTATACCGTCCAAAAGTTATATTGCTCTCGTGAGTGCTTCCGCATCATCGATATGTATATATATATACATAAATATTTATTTATTTATTATATACAAGGGTGGTCTGAAAATTTTCCGACCTAACAAGGATACAAGGCATTTTTTCTGAAATTTTCACAGTCGGAAACTTGTCCGACCACCCACGTGTGTGTGTATATGTACATATATAGAAATATATATATTTATATAATATATATATTTATCCTGACTGCACCCTTCTTGTTTATATACTGAACACATTAAACACCGATGAAGTATTTTTTGCTCGGAAATGTACCGGATTGGTAATGCAAGCGATTTTAAAAACCTATGAGAAAAATACCGGTACTTTTTTTATGTGCAACCCAGCCCTAGTATGGACTCTCAATGAGATGACGAATCGATGACCCCTGCTCCTGCAAGCGAGTAGACTGGTTCTAACACGATTAGACCGTGTTTAAGCCATCCGGTTGACGTTAAAAAAGGTGGCGGAGGATATACCGAATAGGTACTCATCCTTTGGTGTGTGAGCGGGCTGGGTGCAAGACTCATTCTGATGAGAGAGAGAGAGAGAGAGAACAGGAACGTTAACGACGGGGCGTGGCGCGGGGGGTTGGGAACGAAGAGGAAGCGGGTGGCGTTGCCATCGCCCCCGGGATGGGGAGGTGGCGGCGGGATGGGCGAGCTCGCATCGAATCGCGACGCTGGGTGGGTGGTGGGGGAGGGATACGATGGAGGCGAGCCGCGCGTATCAATTTCCCTCCCTCCGCGATGAAGTCGTTCGCCGAGGGCACGTCACCCCGTCCATCCGCGGACCGAACACAACCCCTCCCGCAGTCCGTCCTCGTTTTATCCACCTTATTAATCGACTTAATGAAGCGGAAATCTACGCTTGAGCCGCTGCGCACGGTGCTCTCGGTTTGGCTCCGCCGAGGAAAGTGCAGCAATACTGCGCGGCGAATACTACTTTCGACCGCGGGATGCGAATAAGCGAGAGACAGGATGTGCAGTCGGCGGTCGACGAACCGTCGTCGTCGCCGCCGTCGCGAAAGTGCCACGGCCGCCGCCGAGCGGGGTACACGTGGAATGATGCACCTCAGCGGGGAGAGGGGGGGATGGGGAAGTGGGTTTGGAGATTTTAAAGACCGTATCCCCATTCAATCTTTGCGCACGTTGGAAGCGAAGAGCCGTTGTTTTTTTGTTAAGGATTAAAGCGATAGTGAAAACAATATCAGGCGTTAATGTTCAAAGCGTGTAAAAATTATTGGAGGAGCTAGTTTGCGAATCACGAGGCGAAGTTTAAATTACAGATTGAATCTCTTGCATAAATTGGAGGGGTCTCTTTATAAATAAAGCAGGAAATGTATTATTATCCCCATCGTGTGTGAGAGAAATAGATTTAATATTTAATTTTTTCCCAGACAGGTTAAGGGATCAGAACAACGTTGTCCGACCGCCTTGGGAGGGAAAAGTGCTTTTGGTCAAGGAATGTCTGGTGTGTAATCACCCCCTTTCACACACTCCAGGGATGGCTTACAGTACACTTAGTATATAAATAATAAAAAGAGGCATTCAATCTGCACGACAAGCAGAATCAACTCTACAGTACAAAGGTGTTCCAACTGAATTTCATGAGCGAAATTGGGTAACTAGGTAAAATCCTTGTCAACTCGACCTAAGTACGTTCAATTTACCTCTTAATGTAAGTGCGAGTACAAGAATTTCAATATACCCATTTGTGTGCTGTGTTACCAGCGATTTGACCCATGTGCTTTGATCCTATTAAGGTTAAGCATTAGTGGCATTTTGAGTACCACATGTTCGAATTAATTGTGCGAATATCTGGAATAAATAAGCTATTTCTAGGGGTAAGTTTGCTAACCTTCCCTGTTTGGGTGTGATTGTGTATTTATTTGCGTCGACAACGGAGAGCTATCGAGCATTTTTAGTGGGAATCTACCGAATTAGGTAAGATTTTAATTGATCATGGGGCCACCCGCTGCTGCACTCCCGAGCCCTAAATAAAATGACACAAAATACCCTTGGACCCCATTTTACAGGAACTAATTCTTTAGCTCTGCATACATTCCACATCGTTTAATTCTATCTCGAACGGTTATTTTTTCCTCCCTTTTACTTTCTTTCTCAGCATTCTCCCCTCCATTACCAATTCCAGCATACCATTGTCTCTCGACATCGCCTGCATCCACTTTTAAGTTATAGTGTGAATATATCGGGCATGACAAGATATTGATATTAACATTAACGTTTCCATATTCAGTGTACAATTTGGTCTCTACTGTCAAGTGAACGAGGTTATTTTAAGTTGAAGAGGTTAGAGTATAGAGTTGGATAACAGAAGTTAGTAAATTAATTAGAAAATCAAGTATACATTGCCTGTCCAAGAAATAAGTGGAATAAATCTGGGAATACATCTATTGCAGGTCATAGAAAATCACTAAAATTCTGCAAAATAGCACTCTTGGGCATCGGCACAAGGATGCCGGCGATTCTGACAGTCGTGGTATCCTTCCTGAAAGACGTTGACGGGAACCTAGGCCAGACACCTCGTCACGACCTTTTTGGCGTTATTCAGCGTTCCAAAATGGTTGCATTTCTAGCTCCTTTTTATTCAAAGAAACGAAGAGAAGTCCGGCAATGCCAAATTGGGCCGTAGGGTAGCTGGGAGAGAGATGCTACCTTTTTCTTAAGCAGGTCAAGCACAAGGCTGTAGGACGCAAGGTGTAGGACGGCACTTTGTGGTGGAACCACCATTTGACAAAGATCTCCTTTCGAGGACTCTCATGTTAAACTTATTGCTCACTGTCCGTCGCCAAGGAAAAAAGTCTTAATGGAATACCGCTTCTCAGTCGAGAGAGATGATGAGCATACTTTTAATTATTTTTGGATAGACCCCGTATATTAGAAAAAAACTTAATTTTAGATGTCGACAGCAGTTTTGGTAAAAATAATACTTCTAAAAATCACCCATTTATTTACTCACCGCGTGTCCACTATCGTGTATGAATTCGAGGGAGAATTTTAAGAGGAATAAGTCGCTTGTCCGGATCTTTAGTCGTGGGGAGAGGAGAAATATGGGGGAAAGACGTAAAAAGGTAGGAAAACTGTGCACGTGCTTTCAAACGAAATTTTCATCACTGAATAAACGAAATAAACTAACATCACCGAACAAATGTGCATCTGCTGTTCATCATAGACGAGATGAAATGAGCACGGAATAAAAAAAACGAACCGTCGCTTGCCTTAAAATCAACGAGGATTCGCGTGCAAACGAAATACTCTTGACAACTGCACCCGAAGTACACACTCACACAGTGTCCTCCAACATTGCTGAGGGTTTAGGGGGCGGAGGTCACGTCTCTCAAGGCAACCTCTGTATTTCCAGCACGTGTGCCACGCCCACGGAATTGTCCCCATCAATTTTTCCCGACCTTCATATGTATTTTCTTCCCTGCGAGAAATTTATTTCCAACTTTCCCCCGTATCTCCATCCATTGTCTTTCAACCACCAACCGGATAGTTTTCACGCCCTTCAATCAAGGCTAATGAAGTACAACTATTTGAATTTCCATAAAGCTCCGATGACTTCCCATTGCAGATTTATTGTGTAATTACTGTGTTTACAGCTGGCTGTAATTTCCTCCGATGAACATAAACGCTCAAAACTCCAAGCCACGTTTCAAATGAGGAAAAGGGGCGCTGTGAAAAGAGACTCGGGGGGGGGGGGGGGGAATAACCAATCCTGCGGATGTAGTGTCATTTCTGATGACGCCAGTAAATTTCCGTTCTCGAAGCGTCTAAAACTGTCCGGCAGTTATAGCAACCGCAAATACAAAGAAGATGGCAAGTCGAATATTTACTGTGACAATACTCAATGATGCCCTACTCCAAAGTGTCCATAAACTTACCTCAGCGCCCATAGAAGGAAATAATGCGCAACTTTAACAGCCTTAGAAACGGAGATGTATGTTGTCAAGAACGTAATTATTATGCGAGCAAATACTGCGGAGATAATATCGTTGAATCGACGTCGTCCTGAGTGTAAGTTAAGTCTCTCCTCAGTATCACTCATTTCCTTCCACGTGGAATCTATAATTTTTCCATAAAAACAAGTACACAACGTTAACATCGAACAAAAACAGGTTTTCCGTCTATATTTTTGAAAACGAGAAAATATAGTCTGCAAATCGCAATCCGATTGATTTCCTTCCCGAAATGTCTTACTTTCCTGGAGAGAAAGAAAAACTCTATACAAAGCTCATTTGAAGCGGAAAGTTCTATTATTTTAATCATGTTGAAAATGCAATCGTCATTCGGACGCAGATAATGAAAAAATTAAATCACTAGACAACCGATAATGCTCTGAAGAAAGGTATATGCGGTCGATGAATATGAAACTCATAAATCCCACAGCACCCTGAGTCAACGTGGAATAATGCTAGTTCATTCAAATATAAGATCAAACCATTTTCCTGAAACGTGACGGGACAACGTTGACTGTGTAGGGCAGGCATAATGCAAAACAGGCAGCCGAATGCGCTTCTAAATGAGCTGTTCGAGTCGAAATCATTCCCCGACCGAATCAATGCTCATGAGTGAAAGGGTATACGAGCGTGTGGCATCACACTGAAGTGACATTTCGTGAACTGATGACAGCGGTGAACTCACGTCTTAGAAGGCAGTCTTCTCAAAGAGTTCGTACGTGACATTAACCGTGTGGTTTACCGTGGATGACAACGCAACAGTCAGACCAAGTATTAGTAAAGACGAACCGTCATAAAAGCTAGAATTTTTCAGACTATATCTCAAAAAAAAATATTTTAAAAAATCACCACTGCATTTGTTTAAAGAAAGCTTTTTTCAGTTTAATTTTAATTTAAGTGCATTCGTCCAAAACTCTCGTGCTGTCCCCAGGAAGCTCTTAGTGTCAATTGATATGTTTTATAAACAGGATTTAAAGTTATGATAAGAGAGAATAATTATGGATCCATGGCGTTAAGAGGTTCAGCGCTTTGAGGCGACACGATGACTGATGAGGTGATTGATTATCTTTTAGCGGAAGGAAAGATTTATTTTTGGGGTTTATTCCCGAGCAGTCATTAAATTTCAGGTATTATTGGGTGGTTAAGAAACTACGTATTTAAAAAATCACGTCCTTGCTTGAGGCATTTGACATTAGTTGGCCTAATCCATAAGGCATTACGGGTGTAATGAGGTAATCATTGAGATCTAAAAATGATCAACCTCACTACGAATAGACGCTTCGACACTATAATAATCAAATAACACTTTAAAAGTCAATAGTTTATATAATTATATATATATATATATATATATATATATATATATATATATATATATATATATATATATGCGGGTCGCGGTGGTCTAGCGGGTAGAGCGTTGGACTACTGACCGAAGGGTCCCGGGAAAGGCACTTTGGGCACCTGCAGCTCCACCCAAGCTAGTTGATTTTTCGGGTACCAGGTTTTCCTGGGAAACCATAACCGGCACAGGGAAAGGAACTGGCCCCCCTACCCTGATGTGTGAATATTCACACGCCGTTGGGCTTGGTACACGGGTGAGCTCTACCATCACCTACTAAACCTTACTGTGTTTATGGTTTATATATATATATATATATATATATATATATATATATATATATATATATATATATATATATATATATATAGATGATGCGGAAGTACTCACGAGAGCAGTATAACTTTTGGACGGCACAATAGAACACAGAATAAAACAGATAACACGTAAAAGGACACACACTGTCGAGTCTGACCTGAAGAAGGCCTCGGAGTAGGCCGAAAGCTTAAATCATCTACAGTGTGAGTATCCTTTTACGTGTTATCTGTTTTATTCTGTGTTCTATTGTGCCGTCCAAAAGTTATATAAAGAGAGAGAGAGACAAAATTAGCTGTATTTCAATCAAGACCGGAAATAAAATCGTTTATGGGTGGATTAACATCTCACTGCAAATGTATGTAAATATGTTTATGCATATATATGCACATATATATTTATGTGTGTGTGTGTGTGTGTGTGGAAAACATGGAAATAGATATCTGGAAAGGAAAACACATAAAAGACGAACACAGAAGAGTTGGGGAAGGTGGAATCAAGCAGATCACTAGTGTAAAAATATTTTCTTGGCCGGTACTCGAACGTCGGATCTTTCCGCTTGCCGAAAAGATCGCACTCGATAGTTTAGGTGGTTGGAGCATCCGCCCGGCAAGTGGAAAGATTCGGTGTTCGAGTCCCGGTCAAGGAAATATTTTTACACTGATGGTCGGTTTGATTCCGCCTTCCCCACCTCTCCTGTGTTTGTCTTTAATGAGTGTTCCTATCCCCTTTCCTTATATCTATTTCCATGTGAATGAATATTTGTTCGCCGTATGGCGGAATTTTGTGTTTGCATGTATAGTATATACACAAGGTCTGTTCAAAAAGTATCGCTAACTCTTGAATTTCCGTGGGTTACCTATATTTGATTCTCGATTTTTTATGGCGTTATGCATCTCACTTATGCCGAGAAGTTAGGCCATTTTGAATGATCAATCGATTGTTGGTAGCTGTTTTGCTTGGACGTGTTTTGGCTTGTCTTCGATTATGGCCTGTTCCAAAAAATGGATCGAACGGGGGGAAAATGGATCGGCATAGAAGCATTGTAAACATTGGTGGTTCGCGCCCTAGGGAACCTGATGACAAGTGAAAGGTTTATAGGTATCTTAAGGGGCACACGAACCGCCATATGTTTGATGAGAGCAAAAAAAAATAATCTATGCACTCCTGCTTCGAAGGTAATGACACAGATGACATAAACTTCGTACAAAAGTTTTTGATTCGTCACATGAAAACATAAGCCTGGAAATGTAATCCTCAAGCGCTGCCTAATTTCACAATCCAAAAAGTTTATTACCCTCTTCGCCGGTGGCGGGGGTTGATCGTAAATACGTGTGCTTGCATTATTTTTTTTATCTGAAACCCTTCTTAATTTCATCACGGGTCGTGCGGGGAAGTCATTGCAACCGGTTGGCACCATTGCTCTCATGGTTCCAAGGGATGTGGGGAGAGGGAGGGAGGGAAGGGAAGGATGATGGGGGATATATGGTGTCGGCGGGGAATTAGTGCCGAGAGGGGGGTGGGGGAGCGGGTGGAGGGTGGGCGTTTATTGTTCTGCCGTCGACATTAAAAAAAGGGGTACACGCCCAGGCCGCCATGTCCACCCACACAACCCCCTCCCCCCATCGTTAATAAAACTCCCGCTCTAATTGGTTTGAAGTGAAAAGGGAGGAGGGGGGCTCTATTCTGAGCGTAAGGCTCTCTCGTCTGCCCCGGGCCGCAGCGTGCGAGTCCACATGGGATACACACGTCCACGACCCACCAACATAGCCCCTCGAAAACCCTTGCCCACTCCCCCCCCCTTGTACCCCTTCTCGTGGTGGTCAATTCGAAACGGCTGCCGGGGAATTAGCGTCTCCTCCACCTACCACGCTCGTGAGGGAGGGTGGGTGAGGGTATGGGGTGGGAGAGGGACACGGGGTGCATGTGGGGAGGAGGGAGAGTGGAGGCGATAGGGCAGCCGATGCCCCTGCGCCACCTTGCCGCGACGCATCCCGGCGTCAATTTGCGACCCGGTGATAAACGCGTCCCGACCCCCCCCCCCCGCTGCCCACTCCATTCGAATCATGTGCTGATTCCGTTTAATTTCCCGCCGTCGCAGGCTTATTCACCCGCCGGATCTTGTCCCCGCGCGCGGATGAACGCGGCTGTGGACCTCAGGGTGCCTTATGTGCCGATGATGATGGACACCTGGCCCTTCCCACGACAAACTGAGGTGGAAGGACATTTGAAGGTTCCGAGAGAGCACTTTCCCGCTTTTCCACGCCAAGGTATTCCAATTTTTTTTCTCAAATTATCTATATACGAATTCCAATGAAGTGCCGCGAATTTAAATTTAGCATTTAAATTTTCCCGTTTTGAATTCCGTATTTTAAATTCCAATGCTTGGAATCCGGTGATATATATTCGTAGTTTAAAATTCTATCATATTTTATTTATTGCGTTTTACTCCAACCATTACAGGTTTCAGCAGTCTAGGGATCAGAGTTACGTATTTTAAATTCAATGATTTAAAATTTATCATTAAATTTCTCTCCACTCTTAATTCTATTTCGCATTCAAGGGCTTTCAATTCTCAATTTAAGTTCGGAAATTGATTCCATTCCAGTGAATTTAAAATTATTTAAATGGGTAAGCTATAAAATATTGGCAAAATTAATGTTTTGCCAATATTTTAAAGCTTACCGATGGGAAATATTTGAAATTCGATTATGTGACGAATCTATTTAAATATATCTACATGTAATTCCACTCAGGATTGAATGTACGTATTTGTTTCAAATTCAATAATTCCAAATAACAAGTCAAAAGTATAAAAATATATTGAATAAATCCGTTGCAATTTTATGGAGAACTTATCGATTGAAAATAAGTAAGGATTTCAATAATTTTATTCTTGAATTAAAATGTAAGTATAGACAATTCCTGCCTTTGCAACCCTGTTCCATATTCAATCGTTTAATTTTATTAACGCAAAGTTTGTATCGTAAATTCAATTACTTTAATCTTACCATCATAGGCAATATATCAATTAGAGATGCGGCAATCCCCGTAAGCTGTCACCCATCGTCATCGACTCCGAAAGCCCTTGTATGCAAAACGAATTACTTACACTCGGAAAATGATTCCTTCTTCAGCTCCTATTATCCCCTGCCTCATCAAAAATGCCTATGATTGGCCCACATCCGTGTTTACCTAAAATTTTTGCCACTGTCGCAAATGTCAACACATACTTCTATGTATCTTCTTCATTTGACTTTTCTGTCTTAATTAAGTTTGTCAACCCTATTTTCTAAATTCTCTCACTCACAGGTGATATATTAACGCTTGTTCCCATGTCCTTCATTTATTCTATCTACGTACGTGACTATTCTATCCCTCTCCACGACTACGTCTCAAAAGGCTAAAATATTTAAAGCGAGGCATTGTAGCCACACGATGCTACTCTCTACTCTCAAGTCATCAATATGGCATTTCATTTTAATTTCTGGGGAGTTACGCTCATAAATTCTATCCGAGTCGAGTGAATTGTTTTTCAACGCACTCATCTTCCCAATGCTCTCATTCTTAAACGTTTTTTTGTCACAAGTAGCCCTTCCAAATATATTTGCATTTTCCACCCGCTGTATCTTATTATTCCAGGTTTTCATATTTTTACATTTTACATTTCCACAGTACCCTCCAAACCACCACTAAGCCGTGTGGAAGGAGGTGAACACACAACAGGCTACATTTAACTCAAAATACTTTTCCCACCTAGCGTGGTTGGAAAACGTCTGATCCCTTATCGTTTTGTGGGAAAAATGATCTCTTAAATCCGTCTGTTCAACAATTAATCTCTCTAATTTTATTGGCATGATCTCGCCCACCCTAGTGCGATATGACCGATAATACATTTTCAACAAAATTGCTAATAAGACATCCTTCCAACTTATGCAAGTGATTTAATCCGTAATTAAACCTTCGCTCCGTGAGTGATTCCCAACCTAGATTCTCTTAATAATCTTGATACGCTACTGTGTTTTTCATAACAACGTTTTACAAATCTAGTTCATCTACGCTGCCCTCGATCCAAATTGGCATTCAATTAAACTTCTTGAGGATCAAATTTACTAGCATCATACTTGTATTCCAAATGAAGCCTAAATTTTTCTTAACCTTTATTTTTGCCAATCATGTTGTCTTGATATATGTCTTGGGTCACTAGTTTGCGGAATGTTTTAATTGAATGTGGTAGCATAGACCCAGATGGGAAGCACAGACCCTAATGGAAAGAGAATACTTATTGTGGCACACTGTTCACAAAAAAACGCAGTCAATCATACAATTTCATGTTCTATTTTGAACTCTGATATATACGTAGCATATAACCGGACTCAATTTTCGAGTTTTCTGCCAATATTAACTTTCTGTTTGGGACCTTTGACCCAGCATACTCGACCATTGCCACTTTTACTTAGATTTAGATGTCTCCATTTAATTTTTTTACGACCCCTCGAAAGGGGTAAAATTAAACTTAATTCCAGGGATGTTCCTCCAGGCATAGATGATATTATAGGGATATTATTCCCGGCACTGACAGTGTATACATTCTTTATTTTATTTGAGAGCACGAAGCTTGTTTTGAAACAACATTGCGATCATCGAAGTAAGACATTGCACCTAACCAGAAATATGCTCATCAACTTTTGGTACCCTTGAAAAGAAAGCCTTATTGTTTCCACTGACCTCGTGGGACGATTGGTCCCGCATCAAAAAAAAAAATCATTGCGAACAAAATACGTGGTTTCTTGCCATTTAAATCGCTACCTGGGACGCTAACGCGCAATTGCAACGGCGGGAGTTTTTTAGGCTCTCGAAACGATGGCCACTTGATGGGAAGATTGTATTGTTCCGGCGAAGAAATCGATTCCGCGCCACCGAAGACCCTTTCAAAGCCTTAAAGGCCACCGATTCCTGCAATGATGGGCGCATTATTTTTCCTGCCTCCAGAGAGAAATGGGCGCGAGGACCTCTCGAACAGCATTCCGATATAACGACGCACATAAGCGCTTACTTTTTTTTCCCCACCATCACTGTGCAAGTTTAAAAAAAAATGGCGCATTCCAAAGTCAAGGAAAGAAACCACATGACCATGGAGCTCCTTAACGTTTTGCCTGTCGGATAAAATCTTCTACCACAGCGGTGCGGAAGGCTTCCAGACCACCATTCAATTGTCCGTCTCGCGATGCTATTTTTTCATTTATGCCTCATTCGTTTATACGTAAGCGTTGTCCAGACTGGTAGACCCACATATTGGTTCCAGCTGTTTAAGGGACTCTATCGATCAGATGATGCTTGGAAAGCTTTTTCTTTTAATCCAATGCTGATATTTCAGGATGTGACCCTCATAAATTTGAATACAGTTCATAAACGTCTTTAATATTTACTTGCGTGACTCTATTACCCCTTCTGAAGTATGTATTATGAGCACAATCCTGTTCTATTTCCGCGTAAATACTTTATTGTTCGTTGACATTAAATCAAATTTTTCTCTTAGGTAAATGACATTGCCCACGATTAAATGGTTTTCAAAATGAACGGACGCTGACCACTGGAGGGCGTGGTAAATGGCACTGAAAATAAAACAAGATGGTAACTTAGAAGAATGGATTATTTCTTATTCCAACTTGATTAAGACATTGAAATCGCACGACTTATTTTTCAAATACGTTTTTCATTCGAAGAATTCCGAAATCCAAGTCAGAGGCCTCACTAAACAATGTTTTTGTTGAACATCTTATTTACTGAACTATTTCTTAGACCGCAGTCCTATTTTGTAAACAGCAAAATAGGTGGCGTACACAAGTACACAATTGTTTTACCAAATACTTAAAAAAATAAGATACATTTGATAAAATATTATTTTATCGAATATATCTTATTTTTCTAGCTAAGGAAATTGACTCATTGCTACAATTACAGAGTGTAAAAATCATTCGTCTTAACAGGGATCCCTCGATGTCCGGCCCAGTGCTTTAGCCAGTTAAGCTATGAATGATGATATGAGTGCTGAGGAATGATTTTTACACTCTGTGATTGTTGCAATGAAATGCGTGTTAGCGGATGACACCGTTAAAAGTTACTGTTGCGGCATCTCCCGCAGTTTCTTGAAATTGACTCCTTTAATTCAATTTTCTTCGATAGAAAAATAAATACTTTTTTTGCTTTTCATGATTGTCGAAATGCGCAACAGAATAATGAATGACTGAGGATTTTTTTAACTTGCCAATATTTAAAGTTATTAACACCAACATTCACTATTCCTGCGTTCTTGAAAGTTGGACAAGCTATCGCTTCACTCTTTAGCATTTACGAAAATATGTGTCGTGATAATATAAAATTTTAGTTTCAAATATAATATATAATAATATTATAACATAATATTTAAAATATTATGTATAAATATTAAATATAATATATAATAATTCAAACATAAATATTCATATCGATAAGACGATTTCTCAAGCTTGTTAAAAATTTTTAAATGATATAATAAAGCCCGAACAGGCTACAAAGAAGGCATTTGTTTAGGTACAAGGAAATCGGAATAGCATCTACTCAACCTTTGGCGGAAGGGATTAAAACCCAAAGCGGGTCGCAAATTCGGTCGGGTTACGAAGTTTGCCAGACAGTACGATAAGACTCGGGCTCTGAAAGCAGAACTAAGATTACCTACTGATAGCCCAATATTTCCCCACACGTGGTTCCTCAAAAACACCACTACCTATCCGCCTCCAGTTCGTACCTGCCATAAATTTATGTACCCCTTAAACAAGTCGATTTGAATTTTAGTACATTTGGCACTACACCATCAACAATCGAAACTTACTGCATGCTTTAATATGGCCTACACCCGAGTCAACCCGGTCGGATCATCACTCCAGGCAAGGTGAACCTTACTGGAAATTCTATAGATTCTACGGATATCATCTCGTCTCTACTGCAATAACTTCACGTTCAATCAGGGCGTGCACCAAGGAGTGCGAAAATGTTAACACCCTTCGTTCCATAAGGGAGGCGTACCTCATGAGTATCAATATTTTGGTCCCCGGAGAAAAGGTCGTGCGGAGGAAAGAAGGCAAACTCGGGAGAGTGGCAGAGACGGAAACGGAAACAGCGAGGAGGAAAAAAGCGTCGGGTGATAAGATAGCTGCGATTTACCTTATCTCAGCTTGAGAGGAACCCGGTTTTCCGAAACTGCGAGGTGGTGAAGCAATTCAGGTTTGAATACTAATTCAATGGATGTTGTCAGTTGACAAAATGTTTCAAGAGTTCATTTGGAGCTGTCTAAATAACTACTTATCTTCCCTAAGGTTTCGAATGCAGACGCATTCAATTAAAACATCGTAGGCATATGAAATAATGATGAAATGACTAAAGAGATTTACTACCAACCCACCTAATAGAAATTACCTTGATTAGCATACATGTTCTTCATTTTATTTCATCAGCCTTTCGGTTGTCATTATATTTTAATGTCTTTATGATGAATTTTCATTATAAACATAATACATACTACTGCTATTTTGATTTCATGGATTGGTAACAGATTCTCAGAACAAGATTTCAAATTTCATGGGTAGCGCATAAATATTTGTTTTTAGGAAATGGCGTCGCACATTCACAAACGATGGTAACCTACGGTAGAGCGCTGATGACTGCTGACAAAAGTTTCAAATTCGAGAGATACGTCTGTACCCTCGTTGCTTTGCACATTTTTTTAAATTAGTTGGGAAGGTACAACACTTTCCTGGGATCCTGTATGGTCCCAGGGTTAAATTCAAACACGGTAGAGGTTTAGAATGAGGTGAACTCTACCTTCGCCTATCAAACAAACCTTTCGGTTGATGCCAATGGTTTATCGCCATCTCTAAATTTTTACGGCTACTTTAGGGAGGGGCATGTTAGACGAACATTTCCTAGGAAAGGACTCAAATGCATATCGGTCAGTATTAAGATTTGGCCAAATGTTCCAAAGAAATTCATAGTTTTGTAGTGAAGGTCCACTGTGAAATAACAGTATTTTTGGTTAGATACTCCCAAGTCAGGTGATAGTATTTTGTAAAGTCTAAACAGAAATAATGAAAAGAATGCGATATAACAAAAACGTAGTAGCTTACCAACTCAGCTTGCGAAGGTATCAGAGAGCATGAGTTCTTTTCCTTCTGGAATAATCACGCATAAATATAATTTCATGCATATGTTTTACCACGACCACGAATGAACGACTGCAGCCTTTGAGCCGTGGAAAGATACCGGTAGTAAACCTGATTTTGGAGTTAATAACCGTTCTGTTTCTTCAAAAAGTCGAAAGAAATATGTGTTACAGAACCCCTCTGTTGTACCACGTTTTCACCTAGGGGGTAGGTGTCTTCGACAGGTGCCCGGAAGGTCCCAAGTTCGACTCCGGGTAATGGACACCACCAGCTAAAAACTAAGCGGTGTTATTTTCTGGATACCCGATCTTTGTGGGAAACCGCAAGAGGGCACAAGGAAGGAGGCCGGCTCCCCTTCCGTGATTGTATGGTGCTCATCATAGAGCTTAGCGCAGCGTGAACTCTATCCTCAGCTGTCAAAAACCAACTTTCGGACTGATTACTGATGCGTGCTTTATATTATGCACAAGTAAATCAGTCTACAATATAATTCCTCTTGAAAATCTGTGGCTTTGTAGACGTCTTCCGCAGTTGATGGACGATACCCAGGTCATATTTCAAGACGTTCTCCAAAGTTATAACTCAAGGTTATGTTTCAAGATGACAAAGGCAAAGCGTGGGAATATTTAGGGAAGGGCATTCTAAAACAAATTTTTTTAAGGGGAAAAACAACCCAAGTTTCAAAATAAATGTAATAACACAAAAAACATTTAGAAAAGTTTTCATTTTTAAATAGAAATATTATGGAATGGAACCGTCTACCTGGAGAGTCGCTGGAGCCTTTTCCATCAAATGTTAGGAGTGTTGAGAACAGGTGTAAGGGATAACTCTCCAAATTCTGTGTGCGATATTGGTGTGTATGTGATGTATACGGAGTGAGAAGTTGGAATGCGATAGTGGGTGATGTTTGAGGATGAATAATTTTGGACGGGGTGTGATGTTGGTCCGCGTAATTTAGAACTGGGTGTGATGTTGTACAGTGCGAGATGTTGTACGTGGTGTAATACTGAGCCACATAAAGGTATTACCTCGTATTTTCTTTGATTATACCTGTATATGTATGTAGCGGTTTAATTTTGATTTTTTTTAATGGTTGCGCGCACGGTTGGTTATTTTAATGAATGCTTTCATTATTGTTCCGTGCAAAATCAATCACGATTCTAAGAACTTCAGTGCCAGCTGGCAATGTCTGTATGCAAACATTTTCATTAATAATAATAATGATTCTAAAACTTTACTAAATCCCTCAAACATGTTCAAAATATACTATATTGTTCATCGTCAATAATCGTTGACGTATCTTGCACCCAGGATGAAAAATCTTCATTTAAGATTTTATTATGGAAAGAGAACATACATTATTTAACATAACTGCAAAACAATGGAAGGATATTGTTTATTCATACGTTTTAAAATTAACATTAAAAGGTTTTAATGAAAATTATCCTCAGTTTCGTGCACGTAGACACTTATTTGGTATTTCCAAGTAATTAATTTTTAAAGAAGTTATGCTAAACCTTGCTCGCCCACCATCATATACCCCCATGGTTTTGGATATTCCAGAATTAGTACTTTGTCACGGTATGAAAACAAACTTCACTGCACTGCACTTAACTGGAATTGTGGATATCAATTTGTAGATCTTATTCGGATTTTCACGCTTAATTTTGCTGATTGCTAGTAAATCAACGAATAATTACATCATCCTCATTATGGGTTATCAATCCAAGGATTGGTTTGTAGTAGCAGCCCTGCAAACTATCCTGTTCCCTTCCAATCTCTTCGTTCCTTCAGAGCTTTTTGCGCAGACATATCCCATTACCTGTTTCTAGTAGTTGATACTTTGCCTCACTCTGTAACTATTTCTCCCCATTTTCCCTTAACTTATAATCTTCAATGAATTATCGTTCCTCAGAATATATCCAATCAGCTTCCCTCTTTTTCTTGTAACTGTCCTCCATATGCCTCTTCAGTAAATCTTTGAAAGCTACTGGCTCCACTTGCCTGATGTGTGCATTTCAGACGCCGTTGGACTTAGTATTGGGTGAATTCTACCATCACCTAGCAAACTGGCTAAACAAATCTTCGGGTTGATTATTGGGTTTATGGTTTTTTTCATCATCATCAGTATTTCAATCCTAGGATTGGTTTAACCCTCCATTCGCCTCTATTCAATGTCAATGTCCTCAATCCCTGATACCTTCTCTGTTTTACGTCATTCTTAATTTGTCCTATGTACATGTCTCTTGGTCTTCCTCGTGTGATCTTTCCTTCTATTTTTCCTTCTACTATATTCCTAATCAATCCATTGTGCCTCAATGTGTGTCCAATCCATCTATTTCTTCTTTGCCGTAGAGTTCTCCATATGGTTTTATCCTCTTCTGCTCTTCTATATACTTCCTCGTTCCTTACTTTGTCTGTCCATTTAATCTTCAGTATTCCAGCACCATGTTTTAAAGGCTTTTATTCTTCGCTGGTCCACTTTTCCAATGATTTTTTCACATAAAAATACCATGTTAGTTAAAAATACGTATTTTAGGTAGTGAAAAAGTAGAGCACGATGGTTCAGGACTACTGATCGGAGGCTTTGGGTTTGATTCCTTGATTTGGTTTAAATCTCGAAAATCACTCAAATTAACCCAAACTGTGCGATTTTTTTTTGATAGAAAATTTTCCTGAGAGACTGCAGGGGGTGAAGGAAGAGAAGCTGGCCCCCGAACCTGAATATTTGAATCTCACATGTCCCTCGGCTTATAGTTAACTGAGTTCCACCCTCGACTATAAACCCAACTCTCGTTTTGAATCATGTTTGTATTATATATTTGAAATAGAAATTTAAATATAGTTGGATATCATTGAATAGAAAGGATATCTATCACACTATAGTTGTACGGCGCGCCTCATACACTTGCATATCCATGCGAAACCCTCACATACGAATAATTTGAATGTAGGTATATTGGATAAAATTTGTTGAATATTTTTTTGCATATTTCTAAGGAAACTTTGGTTTCAGATCTGTCTTTACCGATCCTAAATACGGGTAAACGTGTACTTATATGAGAATTGTATGAGCGTGTGACAGATCTGTCCACCAATTTGCCTACACCATTTAGTTTTTTTGATGATTTTATTTAAAATCCCAGCATAACTATTCCTGAAATGCTCATCGACCAATTTTCACGCCAATCGGAAAATTACTTCAGGTTTTTCCCACCTCTCCAGAATTTTTGGATTCTTTGTGTGGCGTGAGAAATTTATGTGCTCGGAAATTGGGAGCCTGGTTCATTTCCCTACGCTTATCTACATGGCCATCCAAAAACATTCCAATCTGTATCCAGAAAATTACGCGACTTGGGCATAGTTTGGTTCCATCCAGATCCGAATTTGAACCCGGAGTCCACCTGGCCAAGAGCCGAACGGTAAATTCACTCAATTTACTGCCTCCAACTCCGTAATATTCCTCATATTTTTTTAATAAACCAAATCCCTTTTCGACGGCCAACCGACATCTTCAACGCATACCTATATGTGCCTGGAAGGTGACTCAGCTCTTGTGGTGGGAAAAATAAATATTGCGTGAAAATTTGCAAAGGTATTTTTCTTATAGGTACTTTTGGAGTCGGAGGAGGAAGATATTCAATCCGTTAGCATTCACTCTTCGTGTTATTGCCAAATGAGACCATTTGCGAAGAGAAGCCTGTGAATCACTCAGAGAGAGGAGTTTAACTTACAGATTAATCCTATCACATAAATTGGAGGAAGTTTTATTTTGCGATGATTTTGAAAGTGCATTACTAGCCCAATTGCACTTCTGTATAAGAGATAAGGAGAGTAAGGATAGGGAGACCAACTGTAGAATCGACGAGATGCAATTTTCTCGAGAAACATAATGGATTAGAATAATAACAAATGACCACTCTAGGGGTGGATCTATTCTGAACACCAAGTATATTCCCATTTGTTTATCCAACGATTATTTTACTATTATCCTTGTACTAGCGGTGCATAGGGAAGTATTTTACATTTATATACCGTAGTTCATGAAGCTACTTTTAAAATTAGTTCCATTGCTCGAATTATTTAACATAATATATTCAAGGTAGCCAACAGTTACGCAACACTTGACCCTGATGCTGCTTGGCATGTGTGGAATCACCACCTGCCACACACCATAGTGGTCGCTTTGCAGTGTATCATGTAGATGTGAATTATGCAGTCGAACGTGTGGAGCCTTACGACCGATGGGTGTCGCGCTGATAATCAAATAGAACCAGCTTCGCGTGAAGAAAAGTCCGCTAATTTCACGCGAACCGGCGGCGCTACGGTGCTACCGATTTCGCCCCGAAGGGAGCGCGGTGGCGAGGTGAAGGCAAAAATGGTTAACTCCGACGGAGTGGAATGTGGAATGAGGGAGAGAATAAAAACGGGAGTCGGTCGACCTCGAATACTTCCGCCACCTCCCGATATCCTCCCCACCACTCCCACCACCGCGGAACTCTCCCTCTGATACCAACGATCACTTCCAGTACACACACACACACAGACCCCACCCTCGTTCCCCCCTCCTTCCCGATTCAACCCCACCGCACTTCACCCACCTACCCCCTCCGCGATGGAGGGAAACTCTGCGGTCGCTACCGAGAGCGGTGGACACAAATCAGTGCGGGAGAGACCGAAAATGATGGCACCGGCGGCGGTGGTGGCGGCGGCGGCCGTGCCTGCTCCGTTGCCTGGGCGATTTGAATAATCGTTGCCTCGACTCCCGACCCAAATGAAGTTAAAAGAGTGAAAAGCGAAAGATCGAAAATTAAAAAAAAAACAAAAAAAGAAGGAGAAGGGAAAGAAAAATAGGTTCTCGGAGCCGACGGCTGACGGTCGTTGGAGCACACATGGCGGTCAGGGGTTTTTGAGGCCCCACGATCGCTCCCGAAGTAAACACAATCGGGCGGTTCATTTTTCCGCCGCGGTCGGGCGCTTCGCTTTTAATGTTCCTCGAGCACCCATGGCCGTCGGTATTTCGTTCGCGGAGGAAAAGGTGGTGAGCGAGAGCAGTTCTGGAGAGCCTCCGGGTCGGAAACCTTTCGTGCGAAATTATATTGAGGTCGACGTGCAAATATTTGAGTTTTGCATGGTGGGCATTTTCATTAGGGACGAAAAAGCAACATGTTTCATTAGCGCGTCATTAGTTGAACTTGGATCCTCTCGTGCTCATGCGCTAAAAATTGTCGCAAAGTCCATTTTTCCCCATTGAAGTGATAATCTTGATATAATTGTCTATTTATTTTTGTTTCGTCTCATCTACATGCGGTTGATGACTTTCATCGAAATTCGTCGGTGTACTACGACTCGTAGAAAGCTCCCGTCTTTTCCTATTGTGTTACATAATAAATCACTTTCTTAAATGAGAGAATATCTTTCGGATTACGCAAAAATCTGAAATTATTTGTGATTGCCTAGAGACTGCATTTTATATTCTGATTCCTGCACGACACTGAACAAGTATCACGTCTTTTTCTAACCTATAGTCTTAAAGGTCAATGCATTATATGTACATCAGTTTTTTATGAACACGGGAAATTCTCTTATTGTACTAATTCACTTGGCGAATCAATAGATCATTGTTCCAATCATCATCATTGTATCATGTCTTGGTCAAATTCATTAAAAATATTGATTATACTATTTGAGTATAATTGTCCTCGTTTTGTTTACTACTGTTTTAGTCCTACATCACGGTTTAGTCGCCAAAAATTCTATTATGATTACTCATTTATAACAATTAAATAACTATTTGATCATTTTCGTATTCATAAATGTCTATACAAACATGCAACTATAGAGGGGAGAATAAACAAATGAGGAAGTACTGGAGATGGTGGGTGAGGAGAGGGGTTTGTTGAGAGAAATCCTATGGAGGCAGGAAAGATGGATGAAAGGCGTATTGAGCGGCAGTGGGATGTTAAAGAATGTAATAGAGGGGAGAATGTTAGGCAAACGAGGAAAGGGTAGGAACAGGATAGGGATGTTGGATGGGATGAAGGGAGGAAAGAAATACACAGAGAGGAAGAGGGACCTGATGTAGTGTAGGTTGCTGAATTGTGTTTTGTTTGAGTCACAAAATTTTTATTCATATTGATAGTTGTGTCCATCCAAAAACCTCTCCTAACCGGTTAGATACCCTATAATAATAATTTGCTGCTGAATAAATAGCATAACTTACTTGGATTCCATTTGAACATTTAACTCGCAAATATTAATTTCTAGTACCAAATGAATAGGCATATTTTGACTTTTCAGAGTAAGTAATACAATTATTAGCAGCATACTATACGTAAAAATAAACTTGTAACTAAGGAAGCACAATGGCGGTGTATGAAAGTAAGTCCCACTCCGCACTATTGTGTTGATGGATAGCAGAGAAACTTCGAAGCGACACAATAAGCAGAAGAAGAGAGAGAAAGTGCTGGGTGAATTCAGTGCTCGTGAGCTACTTCGAGGAGCGTTTGTGATAACAACGCAAGAGAGGGGGGCCGGAAAATGTATGTAATGAAAAGAAAGTATGTAAATTAGATGTTGGTAATAGGTAACCATGAAGGAAGTGTGCCTCCCTAGTTTGGCTAGGTTGAGAGAATGGATGAGAGTCGAATCACCAAACAGATCTGTGCGAGAAGAGTCAATCGTTTGAAATGAAGGAATATATGGAGAAAGGTATGCAGCTGTTATTACGATATTACCTATCGTAAGATGAGGAGTATTAAAAGTTTAAGGAATAAAGGAAAATGTATGAATGTGGCGGATTCGGAATGAGTTTGGGAAGAGAGAGCGGAAGAAGAAGAAATTTTCGAAAGGGAATGTTTCCTGGAATTACTTAAAACGAGAGTATTCTTGACTTTGGTGAAATCTTCTTGGGTTTTCCACTGGTTTAGGTCCTCAATTTCCGGTGGAGATGGAGGACCCAACTCGGTGGAAAACCCGAGAAAATTTCACTAATATCATCCGCCGGGAAAGTCCTGGACATTTCTTTTCTTTGCTTTTATTACCCCAAAAAGGAACGGTAAGAAGTTCCGCTCTTATGTGTTTGCGTACCGCACACATGTAAGAACGAGGGAAATAACGTCGGTCATGAATGACCTCACCTTATGGCGTGAGTATGAGAGGAGGCTTTAGGAAGAAGTTTAGCAGCGAAGGGTTTTAGCAGCTCTCACCATATTGGGGTAAACGGTGCGTGAAATTTTCTATTCGGTTGAAGGGCGGTTCGACCCCCTTTCCCTTTGACAACTATTATTTTCCACACAGTTGCGTTGCTGTGAAGATGACAGCTTGTAATTAGGTGGGGATATCAAGGGCAGCCTGTATATAAGCAGTGGTTAACGAGTATTCAAGAAGCCTGATCTCTTCGGCATTAACACTTAGGTGATCCCATTCGTAATTATGATCCACGACGATATTTTTTCAGGATCAAGTTTAAAAGTAATGACGTCGGAAATAAAAAATCACGCAAGATGGGTGCACACGAGCACAGTTCCGACATTTTAGAATATTCTTTGAGCCGAAAAATAATTCGCATGCTACAAAATTTATGAAGTTTTCAACATAAACACACTGCTACGAGAGTCTGTTGGTTGGTTTTATTGGGGAGGCGACCGACAACTAAGATCATTTGCGCCTTTAGGGATGGGTGGGAAAGGAAGGGTGGAGAGAAACCCGGCGTCGACATTAGTCTACTCTTGTCGAAAGGCGCCAAGGGGTCCGCAGTTTAACGTCCCATCACACTCAAAGTGCTCTCCACAAAGCAACTCAAGTAGGGATTGGGATACCACTGAAAAATATTCACCAGGATTTGAACCCGGGTCTTCGCGGTAGGAAGCCTGTACGTTAGCCTCCTCACCATCCAGATCCCCGAGAGTCTGTTATATAGTATTTGCTTGTATTTATATGCATTTGCGAATCTATAATTATCTAAAAGTTCACGCTTGTGCATAAAAAGTGGGTGTCCTATCTCCTCCATCACCTTCCCCTGCCCTAACACCTCCTTAGTGCACCTAGAGAGGTATACTGTAAATGTAGATTTCATTCCACAAAAAAACCGCAAATCCTTTTGTTATTAATTTTTTTCTCATTCTGAATATTAAAATACATTCAACTTAAGTAGCTCTATTTGGGCTATTTCTCAGGACTGTTTTCGACTTTTATTTGCTGCGATGTAAGTTATCATTGGCCGTCACAATCCATTTGCATCGCATCGATATTAAAAAGTCAAATAAAATTTATTGCTATGCGTGGAAATTTGAAAGTTAGTTGAGGATCATCATTTCAACAATTGACGCTTCGAAACTCGATAAGAAAAACTTAAAGAAACACTTGCATGACGCGAAATAAATCTTGTACCTGCCCTTCGTCTCTCTGGGTAACTAAGTACTATATATCCTCTTACCAGGGAAAATGATTACGATAAAGGCAAGGACGCCTTCCCTTGCACGTCCTGCCCCCTGTTGCTTAACAGGCTGCTACAACATTCCTGGCTCCCGGTATGCAGCCATTATGTCCAAGATAGGTATGCGGCACGCCGGAAGAGTTGTTTTTCCTAATCCCGCAGGAAATTTCGACACGGCATGCGTATCTTACCCGAATGATTTTATCAGTTCAGCCCTTCCTGTGCCCTCATAAGGGCAAACCGAAAGAGTTGGATTTCTCACGCCACTGTGTGAATATATTTACTAGACTTTCGTGGAGAAACAATCCATTACTTTCTTTAACATCACGAGAGCTGTACGAATGGACGAGGCATTTCAAGAAGTGTTCGCAATAATATAATCGCGGGAACAGTAATTTTTTGGAATGCGCTAATCCTGAGTAGATGCTCTCGTTCTCGTAATTTGTATGGTCCCGGTGGCGGCGGGGTATTGTCCTTGCATACAAACTCAGAGGTCGCGGGTTCGTTTCCCGTCCAGATGGATTTTTCCTCAATCTAGGGATAGGTTGTATTAAATTGTCTTCAATGTTGTGTCTGTAATGTAAGTGTTAGGTGGAAAAAGTCTCAACCTCGCCCATTTAAATCGATAAATAAACATGGTAACTAAAGTTGATTCTATCTATTTTTATATGTATATGTATATATATATATATATATATCTTTGAAAATGACGCTCTCCGGCGACGCACAAACACACGGATACAAAATATTCAACACACAGAAACATAAAGGAAGGACACTCACAGTATGCATTGACGTTTCGATGGCCCGGCCTTCGTCATCAGATCATCTGATCATTCAGGTCATCTGATGATGACGGCCGGGCCGTCGAAACGTCAATACATACTGTGAGTGTCCTTCCTTTATGTTTCTGTGTGTTGAATATTTTGTATCCGTGTGTTTGTGTATATTTATATATATATATAAATATAATATAATATATATAAGAGTTAAACAATAAATTGAGAAGGGCCACAAATAAAGCAAAAGAAGAATGGTGGAAAACGCAATGCGAGGATATGGAAAGTTTACAGAAGAAGGGTGAAATTGGTGCTTTATACAGCAAGGTTAAGTTATTATCGGGAAGTAAGAAGGCAAGATCTGTGCTAACAGTTAAAGATAAATGGGGTAAGATAATAGTTGAACCAGGAAAAATCCAAGAGAGATGGAAGGAATATATAGAAACACTGTATGGTAAAGAACTTAGGCCGACAAGGTTAGACATAGAAAAGGAACATGACGTAGAAGAAGACAGCTTAGGTCCAGGCATACTCGACGATGAAATAGAAAGGGCATTAAAGGTGATGAAAGCAAATAAGGCTGTGGGGGTGGACAATATTCCTGTAGAAATGTTGAAATGGTTAGGGAAAGGTGGGAAGAAGGCCATATACGGACTGATTCGTAGTATCTATGAGGAAGGAATCTGGCCGGAAGATTTTGTGAGGTCGGTGTTAGTTCCTATTCCAAAAAAAGGCAAAGGCTTTGTCATGTGAGGATTACAGAACAATAAGTTTGATATCCCACGCAGCTAAAGTTATTCTCAGGATCATCAACAAAAGGATAAAGAGTAAGGCAAATGATTACTTAGGGGATGATCAGTTTGGGTTCAGGAAAGGAAGAGGTACGCATGATGCCATTGCAGTAATGAGATCACTAGTCGAGAGGAATATAGATTACAATCAGGACGTTTTTGCCTGTTTTGTAGATTTCAAAAAAGCGTTTGATAGAGTGAATTGGGAAAAATTAATGCGTGTATTGCAGAAAATAGGAATGGATTGGAGGGACAGGAGACTGATCCGCAACCTGTACATGTCTCAGACTGCTCAGGTGCGAGTGGGGAACGGAGAGTCCGGATGGGTGTAAGGCAGGGTTGCCCTTTGTCACCGGTACTGTTCAACGTATATGTAGAGGAAATGATTAAAGAGGCATGGGAAGAACTGGAGGTAGGAATGAAAGTCGGAGGGGAATTCGTAAAATCGGTTAGGTTTGCTGATGACCAAGCATTAGTTGCTCAGTCAGCCAAGGGGTTGCAAGCATTGTTGAGTGAATTGGAGGTTCAGTGCGATAAATATGGGATGAAAATCAATATTAATAAAACAAAGGTTATTCGATTTTCCAGAAAGAAAAAAGCTTAACTAAATATTAAAATAGGCGAGGAAAAAATAGAGCAGGTAGAACAGTTTACATATCTTGGAAGTGTTTTGGACCAATACGATCAAAGTGGTAGGGACGTAAGGAGAAGAATTGCGCTAGGCAAGGAGGCTTTCTCAAGGAGGAAGGAGTTGATGACGAGGACGTTGAGTAGGGATGTTAAGACAAGACTCGTAAAAACTCTGATATGGAGCGTAGCTATGTACGGCGCGGAAACGTGGTCACTGAAGCAGGAGGATAGACGTAGATTGGAGGATTTTGAAATGTGGGTGTGGAGAAGAATGGAGAAGGTGAAATGGACCGAAAGGAAAACAAATGAGGAAGTACTAGAAATGGTAGGGGAGGAGAGGGGTTTGTTGAGAGAAATCTTATGGAGGCAGGAAAAATGGATGAAAGGCGTATTGAGCGGTAGTGGAATGTTGAAGAGGGTAATAGAGGGGAGAATGTTGGGCAAGCGAGGTAAGGGTAGGAACAGGATAGGGATGTTGGACGGGATGAAGGGAGGAAAGAAGTACACCGAGATGAAGAGGGACCTGATATAGATTAGTTTGCTAGGTGGGGAGTCACAAAATGTTTAGTTGATAGTTGTGTCCATCCAAAAACCTACCTTAACCGGTAGATTACCTAAAAAAATATAATATAATATAATATAATATAATATAAAAAACCATAAACACAGTAATCAACCCGAAGGTCGGTTTAGTAGGTGATGGTAGAGCTCACCCATGTACCAAGCCCGACGGCGTGTGAATATTTACACATCAGGGTAGGGGGGCCAGTTCCTTTCCCTGTGCCGGTTATGGTTTCAAGGAAGATCTGGTTATGGCCAGGAAGATCTGGTACCCGAAAAATCAACTAGCTTGGGTGGAGCTGCAGGTGCCCAAAGTGCCTTGCCCGGGAATCGAACCCTGGACCCTCCGGTCGGCAGTCCAACGCTCTACCCGCTAGACCACCGCGACCCGCAATATAATATAATATATAATAAATGAGTCTGACCTGAAGAAGGCCTCGGAGTAGGCCGAAAGCTCAAATCATCTACAGTGTGTGTCCTTTTATGTGTTATCTGTTTTATTCTGTGTTATATTGTGCCGTCCAAAAGTTATATATATATAAATAATATATATATATATATATATACATATACATATATAGTATAATCCTTTGGCTAGGTTTAAGACTTTTAGAAAGGTATTTAATACAATTGATATAGGTACCGTCATCGGCAGATTCAAACATTGGCCTAGGTCAGTCATAACAAAATCGAACTAGAATATTAAAATGTTTTTTATTTCAAAAGCATATTTTAGAGATTTATTACAAATTTTTATGCATGAAAATATTTACATATTTTTTTTATTTATTCATGTGTACGTATGAACTCATATTTTTGCATCAATGGTGGCCTGACACCTCCCGCCACACGCCCTCGTTGCGGTTTAGATATAGACAAAGATTAAGAGCTTTTCGCATGGCCATCGTGTTCGTCGGGTTTAACTTCGCCTCACAAGCCCCTTGAATTAATTTCTGCCGTTTACCATTTTTCCGTTAAATGTGAGGGGTGAGTGCTCCCGGGAAAGGACCAAAGTGGTGGGAGAATTGACCTTAGGTTTCAGTTTAATCTCGATATTAGGCACCGAAGACAAGTGAGAAAATTTCTGTCCATGAACCGAATGACGGCCGAATCCTTTGAGGTTCAACCACCCCCGCCAGTCACGGATTGCCGGAAAAATAATTAAATACAGATGACAGAATAGGGCAGTGGTGGAAGTCGGGGATCGGAAAAGAACAGAAAACAGAATGTTGGTATAATACAACCCCCACTACACGCCATTGCGGTGGCTCACGGGCTATTGTGTAGATGTGTTGAGGGGATGAGATGACGGAGCGATCCAATCTTTAAATAGTTAGACCTAGAATTAGAATATGGTACTGGTATATGGGATCCTCACGAAGTCAGATTGATTGTCGAATCAGAATCGTGTGCAGTGAAGAGGAGATAGATTAGTAAAACAAGGTTATAATAAACATCTCTCGCGGAGCAAAGGTTGACCTACAAGAATAATCCTTTTGAATAAAGTGTAAACCGGTCTCTCGAGCGATAATGTACATGTAGGATATTTATTAGCCCTCTCGTATTACGGTAGGATGGACAATGAAAATAAAAATATAGAAAACAAGCGTAGAACCGACAAATGCCATTTTTCTCCGCGAACACTGTGGAATCAGAATAACTCTATACGATTGTTTAGATAAAGGAAAAAAATTGACTTCATGAAATCGTAAGCAACCTAAAATGTTGTCATTCTTTCGCTCAACACTTATTTTATTGTAATTCTTGTTATTGAGCAGTTTGTTTTACATTTGTAGAAAAATATTTTGTCTGATATACCGTAGTGTATGTAGCTGTAATTATCATTACGGCAATTATTTGAAATATGTTTAATTTTTATTGGTAGCAATTTTAAGTAAATATTTATTTTGATGATGAATGCTTGGTGCGGAATCACCCCCTGTCTCACACCCTAGTGGTGGCTTCCTAGTACTATACTATAGATGTAGAAAGGGTGTAACTTCACTTTTGGTGACTGTACGCTGTGACGTGACGGAGCGCGACCTTGAGATATGGAGAGAGTCGAAAATGGACAGAAAGGACGTGACGGGGGGATAATCTTGGCGGCGGCGGAGCGTGATTAAGAGATATGATGAAGATGGATATTGGCATATCAAGCGTGACTATGGCTATAGAAAAAATTAACGTAGCGCGACGGATCGCGACCACGAGGAATGAAAATTATTTAAAATGTACAGAGGTGTAGTGACTTCACCAATGCCTGAGGTATGTCGTGACGCGACAGTGTGTGACGATTGGGCAAAGTGGGGAGGGTGATTTCACTTATGGGTCTCTCCGTTGTACCGTGACGGATCGTGATCTAAGCATGCAGATATCCGACAATCGACACGTAGGGTATGACATCATTTATGGGAATATACGCATCATGATGTGATGGGATATTGGTCCACGAGGAATGGAGATGATCTGAAACGGGCTGAACGAGCGTGACTTCATTTATAAAGGGGGAGTCACGGCGTGACGTGACGGAACGTGACGTTTGGGGAAAAAGATGGTGGTCAAATTGAAGAGTTGGACGTTGCTTCACCCGCGCAGGAGATCCGCTCCAGCTCGACGGAGCGTGACCATGGGGGAAGTGGAGGAGAGGGGGAAAGGAAGGGGAGATTGAAATTGGACTGAAAGGGCGTGAGTTCACTTATGGAATACTCATTGCCTCTCGCTGCCTCTTTCGATTATCGCCATCGTCGCCGTAGAGGAAGTCGACGGGGGGGGGAGGGGGAGAAGAAGGGGAGAGAAGGAGGAGGAGGGGAGGAGGTATGGACGAGAGGCGGGAGGAGGCGACGGAGTCGCAATCACGCCGTCGGAGGGCGCAGTTGTTCGCACCGCCCGCGCGCCCTCATACCCAATTAAGCATTGTGCTTCTCGCAGCGTGTGTGGAAGCAGGGTGGAGCGGAGGTGACGAAAGAGGGAGAGTTGAGAGATAAAAAGACGTGAATTCGGATATGAAAGAACCCGGCAGGAGGAAAGGCCCCGCGGCAGTATAAAAAAGGGGGAGGAGGGTGAGACGGTAGTTGTGATGGACGGGGGAGATGTATATAATGGGGTGGAGGAAGAGACGTGAAGCAAACGGGCCCCGTGAGTTGAGGATTGAATGAGGAGGAGGAGGAGGCAAGAGGAGAGAGAGAGAATGGGAAATTTCATTTTTTTCATCCCCGGGCGAATAAGCCGAAGGACCTCTCTTTTTTTCAATCCCATTGGAGGGAGGAGGGAATTACGATTCGGGAAAGAGTGCGTTGGATACAGAAGCGAGGTAGGAGTGGAACGGGAAATCGGGGGAAGGTTTTGCTCGGTTGCGCGTATTCGGCGAGAGATGTTTCATTTCGTGGCGATAGAATGGGAGAAATAACATAAATTTCTTGTACTACAAAGCTAGCATAGCTTTCTTTGAGGACTGAAAGGAAATAATCAGAACTATCCGCTCATGAATTAACTCTGATGAGTTTATCTGCGATGCGATACTGAAAAAATAATTTTATGAAATTTGTGTCATCAGGATAAACTGTACAGGTATGAACAATATATGTCACCAACTCCGGTAATTGTCGGTTATTAACCATAAGCATGAATTAACACTGTAATCAACCCGAAGGTAGCTTATGAGGGTGACGATAGAGTTCACCCAGTACTAAGCCCAACGGCGTTTAAAATTCACCCATCGGGATAGTGGGGCCCCTGTCAGCTATGGTTTCCCAGGAAAATAACACAGCTTGGGTGGAGCTGAAGGTAACTAGAGGGCCTTGCCCGGGATTTGAACCGGCGCCCTTCGGTCAGTAATACAACACTCTACCCCTTGACTACCGCGATCCATATGTATACATGTATACTCGTATGTATGTTTTTATATTGTACATGAACAGATGGCTTTATGCAGTTAACATTACTTGAACATTTTTAGAAAGTGCTTCTTCTTTTAGCTCTTTGTAACATAAAAAGGGGCTTGAATAACCTCAGCCTCAACTATTTGGGTCCTCCACTGATTTTGTAAGATCAGGCGCATATCGCTCACAACAACTTTAGCAAGAAGGTAATGTTATAATTATAAGTCAGGTCTATTTCAATTCTTATAGCCTTTTACGACAGCTAATAATTCCTTCTTGAAAGTACATAGGTACCTTTAAAATAGTAATTGAGTACATCAGAAAGGTGCCTGGTGATTGGGTGCTCTTGTTGGGGTGAGAGAGGAAAAGGAGTAAAGAGCAATGGGGAATAACTGGGTGAATAACATAGGAGAAGCAAGAGAAGTTGCGACGTGAAGAGTAAAGTTACGGTGAACGTTTTTATAACTTCTGTCTCCAAATCAATTTTGTATTTTTATTCATGCTCCCACTGACTGCGACCGTAAAAAATCCTTTGCACTTCCAGCAGAAGTTCATACCCACATCTTCGTGGTTTTCAACCATTATGGACGAAGTAAATGCATTTACTTATCGTTAGGAAAATATAAATCACTCGAGGAAAATTCGCAACAATATTAAAAATGAGCAAGAAAATTCAAAAAGAGAGTGAATAACGTTTTCGTGCCCTGATTATATATACATTCAATTTGTAGAGGCGAAATAAAATAGAAAGGAAATAACAAATATCGTAAGACTCCACAGAATAGAATTTTCATTGCAGACTAGTCCCGATGATGCTACAGTGCAGTAAAATCAGTCGCTAATATAAATTTTCCATTGTCAATTACTTTCCATTATAGTGGAATTCCACAAAATATCGGTCTCAACTATCTCTCAAACGAAGGAAAACGTGCATCTGGAAACTGACTGAGTGCTCATTTGCCAAAAAATACTTTCCCAAAACATGAATGGTCTTTAACCAATGGCTTTTCATCCATTTTTAATATAGTATTACTATCTGTGGGTAATACGGAGGCCCTCTCGAATAAATACTCTTTTCATTAAAGCTATCAATAGTGATTTTTCGAGCATTTGTCCAGTACCCCACGAAAACAATGCATGAATGCAGTGAAATGTTTCCGTCTTCTAATTTAGATTTCTCTTTGAAAAACGTGCCGATTTTTATGCTTGGACTCACAGACTTAGGCAGATAAAAATTTTCTTAAAGGAAGGAGGACGTTTTTGAGATAAAAATTAAAATTCACATAACGTTAAAGCCAGATTAAAACGACAAGAGAGATAATTAAAAAGCATAATTCTTGTAAACAGGAAGTATAAGAGGGGCAAAAGCCTTATGGTGAAGTCGTGTCGAGACCGGGATGACCTGTGATGAGATAAAGACTGCGAAGGGAAAAAAAACCGCAAAGATAAGGCCGAGTGTGAAAAATCTGAAATAGTCTTTAGAAATAGGAAAACTGCCAGTGTACTTGCACAAAGGAAGGGAGTAATAATGAAGGAAGTGCCAAAAGAGTGAAAAAGGAAGGAACGAGGTGAAAAACTGCATGAAGAATGGGAAATAAAGGGATACTTGACATGGGGGTAGGGAGGGATGGGAAGTGGCACAATAAAACGGAAATCAGAATCGACACATTGGGAGCGACAGAGATCAGATGATTGCTGTTTTAGATCGATCGCATTAGTGGAAATATTTCCATTCCATCCCACTTCGACCCATTTCGCAATCTCACGTTCGACAGGACACTCGAAAATCGGTGACAGTCAACGTCAATCATAGTTGGCATCATAGCAAATCATAGCCAATCATCCAAATCATAGCATTGGAGAAAATTTTATTTTTTTCATTTTTTTTATTTGTTTAGCATTAATCCCAAGACGGCACTTTTTACGTAATCAATGAGCAGCACCTAACGATACATTAGATTTAGTGAAAAAAGCACGCTCAACACGTTGGTGTGCCTCAGTGGCTGTCCAAGGCCTACAATGTGCGAGGAGTGGGAAATATTTGTGATTCTACCGTTCAAGTTAAAAGTTTGCCCATTTGTTCCAAACCGGAAAGAGGTCACATTTAGAGAGAGAGAGAGAGAGACTCATTCGGTTGGGCAAAATGGTGTACATTTGGCCAAGTTGACTTGGGTTGCAGTTCTTGATAGAAGAATTACAAACGATTAACTCATGTATTTACATAATTTAATTCAAGAGGGGAAGTAGAGTGCTGTAGGATATCGAAGTCAAGTTTCCTACTCCCGGGAAAATTTTCTCGAGAAATAAGAATCTGCGTCTCAGGACTGACTTGTTCAACATTTCCGCATGCAACTACAAGTTTTTCTAATTAACCAGTTCGTCACTCGCCCTTTAAGAATCGTGAATTAATCTTGGTTTGGTTATCTCCAGCATACAAAAATAAACCCACGAGTATGTGGGAAGGGGGTTACGCCGTAGGATGTATTAGGTAAGTGATAATATTCAAAGCAATAAAATTAAACCTCTGATCATTCCCTGTGACACCGGTACACAAGTAAACTCGAATCTTCTGCTATATTTTGATAAAGAACCAGCCGTCAGTTGATCGGGTACGAAACATTTGAGGAAACGATCAATGAGACTATTGATTAAAGTATGGATGCCGATATGGAAACTGGATGATGAGGGCTATTTAATCGTTCTTCTAGGTTTTGAACATACCGATAAAATTAAAAACCACTGAATGGCTTTTCTTCTATCAAATTTCGACGGCATTTATCTCAGAGACTTAAGCAAAACTTTCTGTTTTGCTTAACTCATTGCACTCTTTCGCATATTTGCCAATGAAGAACAAGGGCCATAATTTAATTTTTCTTCAAAAAATGAATGGGCTTAGCGATAAAATCTCAAAGTGTTATAAAGGCACACTTAGTCCAATCGTTCTTCTATACATATATTTTTAACGGAACGGTGCTTATCAGGTTGACCTCGTTTGCGAGCGTGTGAGTGTAATCTCGGGACAAGGTGCTTTCTGTACTGTATTTATTTTCGTAGAAAATTGGGGCTCTCATTCTTTATACCTGACACAAGGTTTGCGCATGCGCGATAATTCCGTGGCGAGGTGTGTGTTTGTGTGTATGAGATGTTTGGGGGGGGGAGGGTAGGCACCGGGCTCCAAAATCCTTTTATGGGAGATAAACTCGGTCCCGATCCACTTCGTAAAAAAGGGGATTTTGGTGTGTAACGCGGGGTCTTTTCATCCCTTAGGCCTGTGCCCGCAAGTCTCCCACGTTTCGGGATTTTCCGGCCCAGGGGTCCGAGAGGCCCATCTATCAATGGCCGGGGGAAGTCATATCTTTCTTGGTTTAAGCCGTTGGGTGCACGTAAATCTCCCAACGTTCCCGCTCCTCTTTCCAAGATTTAAAAAAAAATTAAATCTGAAATTTAGAGGGTATTCGCATTATCCACCGGCACCATTTCATGGTTTAAAAGTCTCACCGGCGTGCTTACATTATTTTTTTTGGAGTGAATAAGAGGAATCTTTTTTTTTTTACTCTCCGAAATGCCTTTTGTTTCCCTCACCGTCATTTTTAGGCCACACTTGTAAGTTCGCTGCTTGCTACAGTGTCGACATTTTCTACGCAACTAACATTGCGAGATCATTTGGCACATTTTCGTCATCAATGTCCTTTTAAATATAAGTACCGTTTACCATAATTAAAAGTTTCACATCGACAAAAAAATAATATAAAATAACGGTGAACAAGATATTTCAAGACTCTCTGCGAAGTTAATGCAAAGAGAATAACACTCGGAGATTTTATCATGCTTTAACCTCAATGTGTACTTATACCTTCGCGATAATTATGTTTACCAGTGCATTATTTAGCATAGCATCTGATAAGATACATCAATCACATTCATTTTGAAGTTTAAATTACACATACAAATTTTTCATGCCGTATTTAATTTTTTTTCACTCCAAAAATTATATTTAGGGGTGAGAGACTATTAGAATACAATTTTATGCAGTTGCACATTCAGAACTACGAGTACTTGCGTTACACCCTTCATTAGCATGATGATTCTGTTCTTTTGGCGGGCAAGCAAAAGGCGCAAGAGATTTTCTTTTCATTCATTTTCTTTGCAGTCTTATTTTCATTTCATTATTAAACATGTCGAGGAACTAAAACCGATATATAGGAAAGTATTTTTGAACTTCTTTTCACTTTCCGTTAACTTTGTATGAAAAAAACATCGAAAATTAATGAATGTCGTAGAAATTATACGAATTTATTATCGGTACGCGCATTTAAAATTACCAAAACGGAGGGACGAATAGTGGCTTCCAGATCCAATTTACATTCATCCATCTTAATCATGAGCAGTAATGGAACCACGACGCATTTTAACGAAGAAGAAAATAATCAAATTCTTAAATTCAGTAAATGGGCTGGATTATGCTGAAGTTATGGAAGTAACTGGCAAAAAAATGGCAGGTACTCCACTTATCACGAACTTTCGAGTTGAGAACCCGAATATTTTCAAATTTTTGAAGGGACGAAAGGTTTTCAAATAACGCTCATGGGGTAATTCACCACATGAAGTAATAATATTGCCTATTGTCGAGGATGCATGTCCTAATTTTGACATATTCTACCCATATCAAAAATTAAGAGCCAAGGAAGCCAAGAGAAGGGAATATTGAGTTTCAATTCACGAATTCAACCTAAAAGACGGAAGCAATTAAGCTCTCAAAATAAGATATCACCTATGGGGATATTTTCTATTCAAATTTTGCAATCACTCATCAAGAAACTATAACATCGGACAATAAGATTTGTTAGCTGGTTACGAATGAAAAGTCAAATCCAAAACAACTGCATATTAACAAATTAACTTTATATAGGTACAACATATTATCGATTTTCCCATTGACATCTAATTTTCTTCCGATGCATTTATTTTTTATTTAAATTGTTTATTTCCGTATGTTAGATGTAAAACGTTTTCAGGAGTTTTTCCTGACTTTCGAACAAAAATATACAAATTCAAAGACGAAAAATTGTTTTCCAAATATTTATACCTAATAATAATAATATACCCATCAAGTCGGAATGAAAGTCGGAGGGGAATTCGTAAAATCGGTTAGGTTTGCTGATGACCAAGCATTAGTTGCTCAGTCAGCCAAGGGGTTGCAAGCATTGCTGAGTGAATTGGAGGTTCAGTGCGATAAATATGGGATGAGAATCAACATTAATAAAACAAAGGTTATGCGATTTTCCAGAAAGAAAAAGGCTAAGCTAAATATTAAAATAGGCGGGGAAAAAATAGAGCAGGTAGAGCAATTTACATATCTCGGAAGTGTTTTGGACCAATACGGTCAAAGTGGTAGTGACGTAAGGAGAAGAATTGCGCTAGGCAAGGATGCTTTCTCAAGGAGGAGGGAGTTGATGACGGGGACGTTGAGTAGGGATGTTAAGACAAGACTCGTAAAAACTCTGATATGGAGTGTAGCTATGTACGGCGCGGAAACGTGGTCGCTGAAGCAGGAGGATAGACGTAGATTGGAGGCTTTTGAAATGTGGGTGTGGAGAAGGATGGAGAAGGTGAAATGGACCGAAAGGAAAACAAATGAGGAAGTACTGGAGATGGTGGGTGATGAGAGGGGTTTGTTGAGAGAAATCCTATGGAGGCAAGAAAAATGGATGAAAGGCGTATTGAGCGGTAGTGGAATGTTGAAGAGGGTAATAGAGGGGAGAATGTTGGGCAAGCGAGGTAAGGGCAAGAACAGGATAGGGATGTTGGACGGGATGAAGAGAGGAAAGAAGTACACCGAGATGAAGAGGGATCTGATATACTATAGATTAGTTTGCTAGGTGGGGAGTCACAAAATGTTTATTTGATAGTTGTGTCCATCCATAAATCTACCTTAAACGGTAGATTACCTAATAATAATAATATACCCATCATTCAATCAGTTCAAGTTATCAATTCGAAGATACTTTTTCTGCGGTTCTTGACTCTGTTCTCTTCCAATGGTGAGTCAAACTTCCTTCCATTAAAAATCTTTCCATTCCAATATTTCGTTATCTGCTTAGTGCATGTACCTTAGTCTCCCTCCAAGGTTTGTATCCGTCCATTCTTCCTCCCAAAACTATACACTCTTTACGTGACTCTTAGGTCCTTGATTATGTACTACATCACTGTAGCCACTTCTTTTGATGCTGTTTTCACATTTAACTCTAGTCTTACAGCTATAGATGAAACGTTTTAATTTTCAACAGTCTGAGGATTCTTTCCTCCGATGCTCTTTCGCTGTAAATACTTCATTGATGTCCATTTAAACTTTATATTTATTGTTTTTCATATTTATATGTCGCTACTTTCTCCACTTCGTAATACCACAATGGAATGTTGTTCTCCTCTCCGCTGCTCTAATTATTATCGACGTCTCATTACATTAGACAGACATACTCCAGATACATATATGTTTCAATCGTCGTTTCCTTATTTATACGAGTATATTAGTGACCCTGTGCACATGATTATTTATGTTCACAAGAAAAGTTATTCCGACTATATTGTGTTAAGCATACACAGTGCAGCAATCGGAATTCAACACCATAGGGTAGGTAAATATACAGCTAAAGCTATACGTATTCAGCTAAAGTGGAATATGTTTTTTATTTAGTATTTTATTGGTTGGAAAATAAAATATTTGGCTCCTCCACTTGGCATTTTTTTTCCAGAATGAATCGCTTCCACAAAGTGACGCCTCCAACCATCCTATTCATTTTATGAGTGTGCATGTTCTGTTACTTGAAGTAGGATATCAATTTAAAAGCTACTCTTGACTGATCACGTTGAAAAGTCCACCGAAAAGACTATATATGGTAGCATCAACAATACTTTTCACGTATAATTAGTACGTGATGTAATTTAGAGATTTTACGTTTGATGTATGATTTACGTTGGAGATAATGACGTTTTACGTTTATTTTAACTTCACATTTACGACAGGTACGCAGTCAAGGATCACTCCTCATGTTGGGTGGAAGGGGTGGGGAACGTTGGTCAAACTGCATAGCCTCCAAAACTCCGCCCCAAACCCCCGACTTGGTCGGGAATCCCTGCTTTCGATATGTCGTGATTCAATTCAAAAACTTTCGAAAGAATACTTTATCCAAATTTCCTCAAGTTCTGTGGCACTCAAATAAATTCTGGAGAACCTGTTAAGATTTGAGGCGGAAAGTGGTCGCCTTCACCCCGTAGTCTGCGAGAGTGATTTACAACCGTTTTAAAAGACATCCTAAATTGACTTATAGCTGTAAAAATAGTGTTCAAGGTGACCCAAGTGCCCCCGGGATGAAGATTCGGCCACTTTCCGCGATTAGCACTCCGTCATTTGGGTTTCTCATGGGCTGAACAATCGGTTTCCCCAGCGGCATTGCCCGCGGCGAGACACCAATACGGTCGGCCCTATGGGTTATTGGATGGGGCCCCACGACACGAGTCATTCAATCCAACACAGAAGACTCATCCTGGTCTTTCCGCGACGCGCGTCATCGACCAACCGACCCCAAAACGGTCGCCTTTCCTCCCGCCGTTTAAACTGACGGAAGACGTCGCGGGGTTTTCTCGAGGATTTTCCAGCCGATCCAAATTTTCCCCTACTCTCTTATTTTTTTCGAGTATAATACGATTCTATTCCACAATCCCGAGGATTCAAGGTCTTGGCCGACCGCGCTGATTATAGCCATCTTTCCTTCCACGTTTTCTGCCGTCTCCCATCGGCGGCTGGATATCATCCCGCTCGGTCCGTGGACGGCACGGAAGGGCGGTGGTTGAGGAAGAGGCGGAGGGGCGTGAGATGAAGAGGGATCGACGGGCAGAAGGTGGACGGTGGTGGTGGGGGTTAGTGGATTAACGGTGGCGGGAGCGCGGCCGTGGAAACGAGTCGAAATTCACGGCTAGCCCTTTCGCCGCAGGGTGACGCGGAGGGAGGACCCGGGTGAAGGAGTGAGTTTTAAATCGAAGCTGTTTGCCCTCAAAAGGGTGGAGGAGTTGAAGTGGAAAAAGGAGGCGGGAGAATTGATGTTCGGGGGGGGGTGAGGGTGAGGATTGGGTTGGTAATGGGCTTTGAAAAATGGAGGGAGGGGAGAGGAGAGACGTTGGAGAGTGGACGCGGCGACATCTCTCGGTCGGGCGGCTTCAATGGTGGAGAACATTCCGGTTGGACGCCCTCTCGCCCTACGGGAGCCCTTTATGTCGAACAAACTTTTGTCACATTGTGACTTTTTCCCTTTCTTTCTCACACACACTCACTCACTCACGCAGACAGTCATATTTATCTCCCACCGGAGAGAGGAGGGAGGGACATCGCGTAACCTCCCCTACCTCCCTCACCCTTTTGACCCCTTTTCTGAAGAGTCCCCGGGACGGGGCAAAAAGGGGCGGCGGAAAGGGGGCGTGTCTCCGACAAATGGGACCCCGCTGTGTTTTTGCTTTCCATTAACCAATTTCTAAGTCCTTGTTAGGAGGTGGGTATGGGGGGTTTGGAGGGGGGCGGGGACGGTCCGCGGGAGGTCCCGCACTCTCCCTCGAAAGGGTCGGCGGCGGCATCCAACGGCGGGGGGTTCTGTGGGGCGGGGAGGGTCTCCCGCCCCGAGGGTGGGGTGATGCGGAGAGTGTGCCCCATTGAAAAAAACAGAAAGGGAGCCGGCGGCGGGTACGGGGTGGTGATGGGAAATATGATCGAATGAATGGGGAGGAGAAAGGGGGAGGCGCGGCGAAGGGGAAACGGAACGGATTTGATATCCGTCGCCGCCTTGTCCCCACCCCGGAAGAAGAAGGGAAGACGTCCCGACGTGAGAATGGAATGCTTAAGTGGTTTCTTCTAATATTTGCGCAAGGCCTGGAGTGAGTGTCACAAATGTTTGAACAAACGATATATTTATCAAACTCGGAAGGCACGACAGTATTTAATTTTTGATGATGGTCGTATTAAGTAGTGTTTCTTTAGGTTTCTGTGGCGTTTCGATGCTTAAAACTTTCTCTGTTTTTGAGTCTTCCTCCGCGTTGCGTTACCTCTTTTTAGGGTTTAGGTGGTCGAAGAGACTCCATAGTCTCAATATCGCCCCAAAATAAAGACGACCATCTATCTATATTTTTGACGACAGTTTTCCCCCAGCCGGGCGTCTTTGAGACGCAGACGCCAGTGGGATTTCTGAAATCGTCCTCAACGAATGGCAAAGCAGCGTGGAGGACAACCTGAATCCCGACCAGCTCTACTCCGTGTAATACCATAAAGGCTCCATGACAAGACGCAAGAAAGATATAGTCGTAAAGTTATAAGTTTCCCATAACTCCATGCATGAAATGAAGAAAGGTTTATCATTTTCGTGACCTATGATAAAACGCCATAAAAGTTTATTAAATTTATCACTTCCACATTACTGAAACATTATTGAGGTGCATTCGTGAGATGACAACCAATTCATGAAAACTGTAGCTATAGAACCAGACAAATTTGTAAATATCGCACAAAAATGAATAATACCAGTCATAGTTGTCAGTTCCCGACAACTAATTTCTGAATAATGAAAACTTTTAGAAATTATTTATTCATCTTAATAAATGTTTTTTTCGATTCAGAAAACCCTACTTTAAAATTATTTATGAGAATAATAATTTAAAAGAGATTTAGGCATTTTGCTTTGCAACGCTGGTGCGACACTTGGCAATTAGAATTAAGCTTAAAAAAGTGTTTTGTGACGAATTTTTGGAAAAATAGTAATTCCCTCCAGAATGTCTACTGCATCGAGAACACCGAAATGGCATGTGTAGACTCAATTAAATAACCTAGGCATTACCCTCACTTAAGACCTCCCCTGGGTGAAATAAATACGGTGAATATATGGGCAAGCTAACAAAAATTAGGATTTATTAGAAGAGTATTAGGTAAATGTGATGAAAAGGTGGAAGAGAAATGTTATCTGTCGCAGGTTAGGCCCTTATTACGTAGAATATGCCGCTAGTATATGGAATCCTCACAAAGTTGGATTAAATGCCGAATTGTATCGCGTGCAGCGTAGACGAGCTAGATTTGTAAAACGTTATTATGATAAGCTTAGTAGCTTAGTCGAAATATTAGAGTAGCTAGGCTGGCAATGACTAACGGAGCGAAGGTTAAATTACAGAATGAAGCTCTTGCATGATTTGGAAGGATGTCTCTTTAGCGGAGATGTTGAAAATGTACCCCATCGTACAAAGGTAGGAGAGATCTTGTCAATAAAATTAGAGAGATTAAGTATAGAACAGATGGATGTACGATGTTTTTTTTTCCAGGAACAATAACGGATCAGAATAACATTTTCCGACCGCGTTAGGGTCATGTTTGGTTAAAAATTATTCTGCTTTGTATTCACTCCCTCTCACACACCCTATCAGTGGCTTGCAGGGTACAAAAATCTCAAATAAAATATCAATAGGTAGCATTTCGTTCCAATGTTAGACTCTGTACCAGCCGGGAATATTCGGTGTTTACCAATAGAGTTGCTGCTTATAAAAATCCCATTTTAAACTTAAAACTACCTAAGGAGGTCATTTTATATGCCACCAAACGTTTTATTGGGGAAAATGAGAGGTATTCTTACATTCGTCTATAAAGTACGTCTAAAGACAAAATAATTATAGGTCCGAAAGTTTGCAACAGAGTCTTTCGGTAGCAATTCGCATTCTAAAGCAATTCGGTACGGATTTTGTGGTGTAACGCGGCAAAGCAAGAATTCCGTACGGTCTTAGTGGAGCATGACTTTTTTTACATTATTTGCGAAAACAAAGACTGAAGGAAAGTGAAGGTCATTATACTCGTTAAAACGAATGAAAAAAATGTTTTCCGTGAAATAAAATAAAAACTCATTACCGTGAATCAAAAGTGGCATAGTAACGATAATAGAAGAGTTATAGGGACGATAATTATTTAATCGAGAATCCTTCTTCATTTGATTTGATGTTTTGCCATGTTTTTGATAAAATAAAGCCTAAAAAATTTTTATTTTCCCCCTTTTACGGCCCTCTTTAGAATGCCATCAGCGGCACGCGTACCACAGAGCCTTAACCTCTCAACCATAAGTACAGCCAAACCACACTCAGCCTGAGATAGGATCTGCCTTTTGAATATCATTTATGAAGTTAAGAGCTACTTGAGGAAATCTCCGTACTTGAGTGGTAGTCCTGAGTGCTGGCAGTGGGTTAGGCATGCGGGCCCATTAACCAAGTCCTCTCAATTCCGCAGAACATCCGAAGGTAACATCTTGAAGAAGGCTTGGGGCGTTTAAATCCCCTGGGGGAACTTCGAAAAAAATGGATGCAGATGAAGGACTCATGAATGCAAATAAAATTACCATGCATCGAGGTCAAACAGAAATTAAATTGGGCATTTCCCATGATTCAATCAAATGTCAGCCGTTCACACAACTCTTTTTAAGCGCTTGATTTTTTTAGGGTTCAGTTTTTTCCTGCTTATGATCACAATACGACGTCAGTTGCCGTCAGATTTCACGGAAGTAATGTCAGCTGAGATTACTCGGCAGCCAAATCCGATTCAGAATTCAAACCCAGGACCATGTACCAACTCGAGCGGTTTTATATCAAAAGTACAAAGACGAATTTTTTAAGAGGATGGACCGTGCTCCACGCAGGTACAGGGAAGTTCTCGAAATGCTATTCCTACGCCGGGATAAGCGGTTCTTTTCTCCATTCGTCACTTCCCAGCCTTTCGGCACATTTGGTTCACATTCCTGTTTGCTGAAAGCGCGTGTTTTTTTTCTAACCCACACGGCTACTAAAATCTAACATCGGTATACACTTTCGGAGTTAAGTTCAGTCGCTGCTTCGCATATATCTCTTGTGCGGAGGAATCAGCGCATGGATTTCGCCTCCACGTATGAATGATTCGGAGAATACGCCGCACAAATTCAATCTGCGACCGGTTTTTTACTGAAGAGCAAATGGTGTGAAACTGGATGGCTTTATGTTTCGTGAAGGTGTGTCGCCAGTTCGATGGATTTTGGATTGGACGGATTACAATAAAATTAGCTAGTCAAGGAAATGGCGAGAGACGATACTTCATACAATATGAATATGTTTTGATGATCTGGAAAAGGTTTGGTAGCAAATTTAAAAACAAATGAAATATTTCACACCATTGTAACCTTTATCGATCGTTTCTGCAGATGCTCCACAAATGAAAATCCTCGAAATCGTTAAGTAAATATTATTTTGCACCTACTCCCTTGTTTTTTGCATTCTGACCCCCTTTCGTAAACAAATACTATTTACTTAAAATACTAGCTTTTATATTGTGGACCCGAAGATATAGGGTTCGTCCGGAAAATAAGTGTACTGAGCTCAGGAAAAAAAATTTATTACACTTTTACATATCTTAAGCTAATATTCCTCAAAATAGGACCCTTTTGAGTCGATACACTTGTTCCAGCGGCGTTCCCATTCCTGGAACGCTCCCGCGAAGGCATCATCGGGAACCTCTCGAAGACACGTCGTCACGGCCTCTTTGACGGCGTCCAAAGTCCCGTATCGCGTTCCTTTCAAACTCCTCTTTATCTTCGGGAACAGAAAGAAGCCCGGTGGTGCCAAGTCCGGGCTGTAGGGCGAGTGCGGCAGCGTTGCCACGCCGTGCTTGGCCAAGAAGTCCGACACGACAAGCGCGGTGTGAGAGGGCGCATTGTCGTGATGCAGCCGCCAGATGTTTTTGATCGCTGGCCGGACGCGGGTGACTCGTTTTCGAAGCCTGTCGAGCACTTGGACGTAAAATGCAGCATTTACAGTTTGTCGTTCAGGTACAAATTCGTAGTGGACGACTCCCCTTTTGTCAAAAAAGACAATGAGCATCATAAACTTATTTTCCGGACGAACCCTGTAAGTTACTTCTGACGTTTAAATACACGTATTATCCTTCAGGAGTTAGGCAAAATGAAGTACAAAGAGTTAAACAATAAATTGAGAAGGGCCACAAATAAAGCAAAAGAAGAATGGTGGAAAACGCAATGCGAGGATATGGAAAGTTTACAGAAGAAGGGTGAAATTGGTGCTCTGTACAGCAAGGTTAAGTTATTATCCGGAAGTAAGAAGGCAAGAGCTGTGCTAACAGTTAAAGATAAATGGGGTAAGATAATAGTTGAACCAGGAAAAATCCAAGAGAGATGGAAGGAATATATAGAAACACTGTATGGTAAAGAACTTAGGCCGACAAGGTTAGACATAGAAAAGGAACATGACGTAGAAGAAGATAGCTTAGGTCCAGGCATACTCGACGATGAAATAGAAAGGGCATTAAAGGAGATGAAAGCAAATAAGGCTGTGGGGGTGGACAATATTCCTGTAGAAATGTTGAAATGGTTAGGGAAAGGTGGGAAAAAGGCCATATATGGACTGATTCGTAGTATCTATGAGGAAGGAATCTGGCCGGAAGATTTTGTGAGATCGGTGTTAGTTCCTATTCCAAAAAAGGCAAAGGCTTCGTCATGTGAGGATTACAGAACAATAAGTTTGATATCCCACGCAGCTAAAGTTATTCTCAGGATCATCAACAAAAGGATAGAGAGTAAGGCAAATGATTACTTAGGGGATGATCAGTTTGGGTTCAGGAAAGGAAGAGGTACGCGTGATGCCATTGCAGTAATGAGATCACTAATCGAGAGGAATATAGAATACAATCAGGACGTTTTTGCCTGTTTTGTAGATTTCGAAAAAGCGTTTGATAGAGTGAATTGGGAAAAATTAATGCGTGTATTGCAGAAAATAGGAATGGATTGGAGGGACAGGAGACTGATCCGCAACCTGTACATGTCTCAGACTGCTCAGGTGCGAGTGGGGAACGGAGAGCCTGGATGGGCAGTGTTAGGAAGAGGTGTAAGGCAGGGTTGCCCATTGTCACCGGTACTGTACAACGTATATGTAGAGGAAATGATTAAAGAGGCATGGGAAGAACTGGAGGTAGGAATGAAAGTCGGAGGGGAACTCGTAAAATCGGTTAGGTTTGCTGATGACCAAGCATTAGTTGCTCAGTCAGCCAAGGGGTTGCAAGCATTGTTGAGTGAATTGGAGGTTCAGTGCGATAAATATGGGATGAGAATCAATATTAATAAAACAAAGGTTATGCGATTTTCCAGAAAGAAAAAGGCTAAGCTAAATATTAAAATAGGCGGGGAAAGAATAGAGCAGGTAGAGCAGTTTACATATCTCGGAAGTGTTTTGGACCAATACGGTCAAAGTGGTAGGGACGTAAGGAGAAGAATTGCGCTAGGCAAGGATGCTTTCTCAAGGAGGAGGGAGTTGATGACGGGGACGTTGAGTAGGGATGTTAAGACAAGACCCGTAAAAACTCTGATATGGAGCGTAGCTATGTACGGCGCGGAAACGTGGTCGCTGAAGCAGGAGGATAGACGTAGATTGGAGGCTTTTGAAATGTGGGTGTGGAGAAGAATGGAGAAGGTGAAATGGACAGAAAGGAAAACAAATGAGGAAGTACTGGAAATGGCGGGTGAGGAGAGGGGTTTGTTGAGAGAAATCCTATGGAGGCAGGAAAAATGGATGAAAGGCGTATTGAGCGGTAGTGGAATGTTGAAGAGGGTAATAGAGGGGAGAATGTTGGGCAAGCGAGGTAAGGGTAGGAACAGGATAGGGATGTTGGACGGGATGAATGGAGGAAAGAAGTACACCGAGATGAAGAGGGACCTGATATAGATTAGTTTGCTAGGTGGGGAGTCACAAAATGTTTATTTGATAGTTGTGTCCATCCAAAAACCTACCTTAACCGGTAGATTACCTAATAATAATTATCCTTCAGACTGCGAGTTGAAATTCATTGAGTCGCTCCAGCTATAGCTGTACTTATTGAGCGCACGTGACAGTTTTTATAACAATAGTTCCGTTATTAAAATTAACATGCACGTATGTATTGATGAATAACGATTACGCAAACTTTTACTTTGATGAGCTCTGGACATTTCTCGGGTCTTCATCACGTACAACGGTTTGAATAGACGACTGTTTCGCCAAGTTTCCAAGCTGGTATCTTCAGGTCGAAGGTGGATTGCTGCATTTTTTGCCGACTTTAGAGATGCCACCCCGTCTCGTCACTAACAACGAATTGTTCTGTTCCCAGATGATTCTTTTCCTAGCACTATGCCCTGGATATAGCATTCTCAATTAAAATTTATTTGTTGTTTTTACGATAACGATTACCTCTCTAATCTCGATCTTGGATAGTATGCTATTCTTGGGCTATTACCAACACTCGTTCGACTTGGATATGTTGATACTTTGGTCCGCTCCACGGAAATGGTGGATAAATTGAACAGTTTTTTCTCCGTAGCTCTGCCGTTTTTGCATTCGAAAACCCATTGTTCAATAGGTTTCACCGATGTAAGACTTCCCGCAAGAGTATGACACTTCTCATAATAATAATAATGATAAAACGACTTCACCGGGGACAATATTGAGACTAGATAGTTCCATCTTACACCTAACCCCTCGTCATTTTCCTGAATTAATACGTCAAAAATCATCACAAAAAAATATTATCGACTCCTTCGTATAAACATTTCGGAATTTCGTCCCTGGGCCTCGTTCGATTAACGGCTATCGTCGTTACGCAGTCGCATCTTGTACTGACGCCAGCTGGAATGCTTGCCAAATTGTATAACGCGGTGAAAACCCGATAAATATAGAGAGTTTATCGAAACTACGCCGCAGAAACCGTCGCGCGAAAGTAAAATTTGATCCTGCATGCCTGGTTGTGGAATCAGCAACCCTGCCACACACCCCTTAGCGATGGTTTGCAGGATAATATGTAGATGTAGATATGCTCAAATCGTTCGCTCCAAAAGACCACCAGAAAATGGTTGTCTTTCTCCTTGAACGGGGTGATAATAGGAAAACAACCGTTGCGTCGCAAACTTAATGGTATGCTGAATTTATTCGAGCGGGATTCCTACTCCGAGGAAGGCCTACCCCATTCATTCAAGGCATTCATTCGAGGTTTCACGGAAAAATCCGAACGCCCTCTTGACGAGCGTCCGTGGGCGGGCGGACGTCCGTCAGCCTGACGCACCCAACTCGGACACTTCCTGCTGCGGAGGAAGTGGAGAGTGGAAGGAAGGGTGGGTGGAGGAAGGGAAAGGGAGATTTGCGCCGGGAACGAACGGGATAAAAGGTACGGCTCGAACTGCCGGAAGGGGAATGAACCTTTGGCGTGGGGCCGTGCAATATTCATTTTCCGATATCAACCGTCGATACGAAAAAATATATATATATATAGAAGCGGCGAAGATATACCCTCCGACGTAAAGATAACCACCGGTACAACGATCAATATGGACTAAATCAATTATGTGAATTAATATAGACGGCATCGCCCTTAACGTCAATTTCAACAATATTGCCAATGTCGCTACATTGGTCTATGTGTCCATTCTCGGGCCATTTATCTCCATTATCTTCACACGGAGAGTTGACGCACCACTCCAATAAAAATTTACCTACATCCAGAATTCCAGCCATATTTCAGTATCGGATCTAGATAACCTATATGTATTGGAAGGAGGAAGCATGTTCATAGTTTAAAAATATAATTTTATATCCGTCTTTCCTGATAGGAAATTTCGAAAGCATGTTATATTTGAAAATAATCGCCATAATTTAGACAACGCAACACACCATGCAGTAAATAAATTTACGTTTAGTTTTCTTCGTAAATAAATTTACGAAGAAAACATGTTTTCAAAAGTAACGCTGAGTGTATCGGTAATATTAATTTGATATTTTATTCAGCCAAATATATTCACCAAGGAATCCCACACCGTTTAGTTTCTCCCCTGGCATATTGTATACATATTTCATACCGTCAGTAGTGACCACATCGTCACGTTCACATTATCAGGTATATCTCGATAGATATCGACAGTGTCGATATATCGATCAATTTATACAATATCCTCTTTTATACAATAGCCCCTTTGGTATGTCGATTACACCATCCACATAGTCCGCTCCCCACATCGTCTATCAACAATGTCGTCCATTTCGACAAAAATCGTTCTCACTGTCATATCGACGATTAATGACTCCTCGATAAATTGGACAGTTAAAATTATCAATTTCAAATGGGTCGTTATAAAAAAAATTATCGAATGGACGTCGACATGTCTTCCAATCTCTTTTCACTCTCCCCTGACCCTTACGTGGTCGGGGAGAAGAGAGAGATTGAGCGAAAGTAAGAAAGAGATAGAGAGGGGGAAAGGAAGAGGTATATAGAGAGAAGGGGAGAAGAAGAGAGGGAATGAGAAGACGGGAGGGATGGAGAAGACTAGGGAGAAAGAAGAAGAGTTAGATAGAAAGAGAGGGGGGAAATAAGAGAGAAATATAGAAAGAGGGGTAGAAGAAGAGAGAGATAGAAAGAGCGGGGAAAGAGCAGAAGAGACGAATATAGAGAGAGATTGAAAGAGAGGGGGAAAACGAGAAGGTAGAAAAAGAGGGGGAGAATAAGAGAGAAACATAGAGAGAGGGGGAAAAAAAGAGGAAGAAGAAGATGGAGAAGAAGAGGTAGAAGAGGATAAAGACAGAGGGAGAAGAAAAAAGAGAGGGAAAAGAAGAGAGAGAGGGAGAAGCCTGAGTGGCGAAGTGAGGAAGGGGAGAGAGGGCGCGAGGAGGGGAGCCCGTGGTTCGAGAGAAAGAGAGGGGGGAAACCATGGGTGAGGCTCACGGTGGAGTGGGTAAGGGTTTTGATAGAGGATAGGGGACAGTGGGGAAGCGAGTCCCGCCGTGGGGTGTGCGCGCGAGTAAAAGGCATGGAATTGAATGTTATGGGGGTGGAGTCGGATGGGGAGGCAGGCTGTCGAGAGGGGGAGAGTGAGCACGAAGGAGGATTTCTGGGGGGGTGGTGCAGGACTGGTTAATAAAGGGGTCGAGGAGGCAAGTGGGGGGAGGGAAGGTTTGGAGGCGAGGGATTCGAGGGTCTTACCGCCGCGGAGAGGGGAGCGGGCGACCCTGGAGTGGTGTGGGTGGGGAGCCATGGTTGAATATTTTCGAGGGGTACGTTGGAAGATACGGAAATTGGGGGACCTCCGGCGGAGAGGGCGGGCGGGTGGAGATGAGAGGGGGAGATGGAAGACTTCCGTGATGGGTGCCGTGGGGGCTTCCCCAAAAGGGACGACGGCGATGAAAGGTTGATGCAATGAAAGTACCTCCGGGCAATCGATGAGGTTATCTGGCAATTAAAATCATAAGCGCGATGAAAATCAATTTGATGTGAGCCTAATTTCCTCGTTAAGTGATTATACTTAATAAGCAAGTACGATAAATGTTCCGTTCCGCCTCTTCTAGAATAAGTCGACCCTCGCATTCAAACATTTATAATATTTAATTCTATTGTTAATATGTAATGAGCGATGGTAACAAACTGCTCAGGCCGCAAAGAGATAAGATACCTACGCAAAGGTCATGATGACCTCACTGGACGTTAATTAAATACGTACCTAAATAATAATGATCTAATAAATGAGTAAGATATATAATCATGCAAGTGTTCACGAAATTTGAAACGAGCGCAATAGTTTTACAATAAAACCCTTCGATTGTGCACTAAAAGTTGTCTTGACTGATAATTTATTTCAATTTTAGCCTTTTTTGCATCGGTGGCGAATTTTTAAGAAAATTACGAGCCGTAGTCGTATTTCCCAGCGATCAAATTTTGTTAAAATAAAAAAACTCATGCTCCTGTCAAGTTACAACCAGAGGTGCAGTAAGTGACGTCGAAGAAAACGATATTTTCACTCCTTCATCCACATTTTGTCTTTTGAATTCCCCGGGTCACACTCAAAAACGCGATATTCGTTTTCACATTACAATGGTTAGATGAAAATGTTTTTCCGCGAAATTCAGCCTCGAGAAATAAGGGGATTCTCTTCCCACGCAAAGTGAAAAGGAGCGTTATAAAAATAATCGATTTAGTCCTCGGAAGGGGAGGACCCCGCTCTCTGCCATGGGGGCCCGCTCGTGAAGGGTAATCCCTGGGTTGTGCGGGTAAACCTATGAGGGGGAGTCAGTCATATACATACATCTCCTGCTGCGATAAGATAGCTCGAGAGCTCCTAAAAGTCACCCTCGTAAACAATGGACATCCGCTGCATTAAATGGATGCATAAAGAAAACTGAGAGGGGTCGAAAGGGGATTCAAGTGTGATCCGTGATCACTTCCACATGTTGCCTCTGGACGCCAAATGAAGATAAAATGTAAAATCCAATTAAGTTGGAATTCATAGGGTTTTAACAGGATCAGCGGGCATTTTCTTCCTCACATTCGTGATACAGTATTCCATCTGGTGACAGCGACATCATTAAATTGGCCTTTAAAATACGAAGGCAGCGGAGGTTCAGCCATCCCTTTATCAATTTGTTTGGAATATTTTCTCTAAATAGGAATGTGGTGGTCCAATGGGTAGAGCGCTAGATTACTGACGAGATGGTTCGGGTTTGGTTCCCGGATACCTCTCTGGGCAACCTCAGGTTCACCAAAGTTATTTGATTTTTCGGCTATCGGACCTTCTTGGGAAATCACAGGCGTCAAAAGGTAATTAACGGACCAACACCCCCACCGTACCCTCTTATGTCAATTTCACATGCAAGATAGGACAGTATTAGTTGAACTACCCTCGCCTATCAAATCGACCTTAGACCTTCGATAACCCTGATAACATTGCTCGAGTTTATGTTGTTGAGTTATAGGTCAAAAAAACTCAGGAAAATTTCAAAGCGTTTTTATCAGTGCTTAATTTAAAATTTTATCTAACAAATCCCTTAAAATATTATGGAATTATTTATAAATTTAGTACGTGTTTTTGAAAGCTTGGAAATAAATTTTCTCGACTTAATTTCACATTACGTCGATTGATTATTGAAATATATCATGTTACATTCAAGTATATCGAGTTTAACGTACTGCGTGTAAATTTGAGTTCAGAATCATTCACCCGAAATAGGATTTACATCGAAGCTATCCAATTCCCGGTTGCAACTTTCCTTCAATTCACTAGTCACAGTCACTTCACTAGTTTCCACCTTTTCAACGAACATCTCTCATTGGCCTTTCAATCTAAAAATTGATTGATTGGAGGTCATTCTTCTTGACAAAATGTTTACTCCTGTCTGTTATTTCAACGTACGTCTCCTTTTGTACTTATACCTACATTTGTACTTACTCCTACATTATGTACTTATACTTAGTACTTACTTACTTAGATCAATTGATGTCCGATTTACCCAACTCCTCACGAATACTGTTTTTGCCTGTCAGTGTATCTTTTTGTTGTCTCTTCATGGAAAACCTCGACAAACGTCATTCTAGACATTCCGGACTTCCTGCATCAAATTCGACGCTGTTTCCGAATTCGGGGTCATTTTCGATTTGAAGGTAAAACGACTTAATTTTTCTATTCTCAGCAAAACGCGAGTGTCATTGTCAAAATATTTACCAAACTAAGTTACGATGTCTTCAGGCAAAACATAGTTGGTGAGGGTGAAAAAGGAACTTTGCACTTCCACTTAAAGAGTTTTTATGTGGAAGTTCAAAGTTTCTTTTTTACCCTCATCTTGAAGGAATTCCACAAAGTTAAACCTGAAACTGTTATTTTTAAAATATAGTTGGGTTTTTCTCGCGGTAGAATTTGAAAAAAAGTCTGTCGTCATTTTCCACTTACAATATTTATTTACTTTAGGGCCGTATTCACGTGCAGACTTGTTGAGGATGGCATGAGGATGTTGAGGACGAAATGAAGAAAGGAAGTTTACGGAATTGAAGAAGGGTTTATTGCTGTGTCCGATGTAAGGTTGTGGTATCTTTTTAGGTTAGACAAAGAAATTTATCGTTGTTCAATTTTTAAAAATTCAAAACTACCTTAATAATTCACTTAAAATTTGATATTGAAATCGAGTGTAAGGAGACCTTTACGAAGAAAACGTTAAATATTAATATTTTACCTACCTATATAAGTTGAGCAAATTCAAAGAAGCTACGGGACGTACTGCTACAGTGGCGCAGCCACCAGCTGATGTTCACGCATTTGCGAGGATATAACAGCGTAAAAATCATTCAACTTGACTACGATTCGAACCTGAATCCCACAATTTTTGGTCCAGTACTTCAGTCCGTTAAGCTACCTCAGTGCAAATGAATTCGTCAACTTATCTAGTGAATTTCTAAAGGCAGTAAAGGAACACGATATCCTCGGTGGCTTAACTGAGTAAGGTATCCTGCTGAAAGTCGAGGCATATGTGTCCTAACTCCCATATAGTCTAATGAATTTTTTCACTGAGAAATTTCTCGCATATAATATTAAGCCTATGACGTATTCATTTCTTGCTTCAGAATTTACTGCCTCGAAAGTTTTGCTGCGTTATGTCGAGAGGAGAACATAAAATCTTACGTAATTAGCGATTTCCAACTTCCGCACCCAGCCATTCTCGTAATTTGTTGACAACTTCAAGTATAATAAACCGAGCCACAACCAGATCGAGGTCAATATGTGCCCTTTTAACTAAACCTTTGAAAATATTCTATTATATTTCACCAAAAGTCACCGTGCAAACCGTTCTCAATGTTTTTACTGCTCTTTAAAATCATAATTCAAGATCGAGGGAATCTACTGTGATCTCGCTGTTCCAAACCGATAAGCTACATGATTAGAAGAAATTGAACGTTCTCGAGATTCTCTAATTCAAAATTCTTCTCTAACGCTTCCGGCCGCCATCTCTATTTCCCCGCGTTCTATGCGACAATGTATCGCGAAAACCTCCACGCCGCATATTAGTGTACTCACGTATAAATTGCCTCCTTTCTCTCGAGTGTAGTAAGTGCATGGTATTTTCCAACTCACTTTCGTGCGCGTCCTCGTGGTATTTTCGCTGATGCGGCTTTCCCCGCAGTGTTATCTACTATTTTAGGAATTAATCTTAACTCTCTGAAGGGATATTTTTCAGGGAGTCGGAATTTCAACCCACCACCCCATTAATCCTGGCCCCACCACATTCCGGGCAAATGCGTGGGAGTCGCCGAGCAACAAAAAAAATAACATTCGCATGCGGTTGCCTTTAAAGGAGATACATCGCCAGAATGCATCTTTAATCAACAAGATTTCCACAGGATAAAACATTTGGGAGACCAAATTGCTGACCCATTCAAGACAGTTTTTTTCTCAAGGATGATGAATGCGTGTTGCCCGTTGACAATGGTCATAAACAATTGTTCACTGTAGCAATTACCTAGTTGAACCGCACCTTAATGAATCAGAGGTATTAACATAAATTATTATTTTTTTAGTTTCCGGAGTCACCCAGTGTGTAAGTGCATCTGCGGTTGAGGGGATCGTAGGTTCAAAAACATCAATGGAGACGAGAAAAGCCGCAACTGTAAATTTTAGAACGACGTCAATTATGTAGTTGCCAATTGGTTCACACTTTGACGTGGAAATAAAAAAAATATATTACTTGGCTTGCTTAAATCGGGATTCGAGTTTACACCAACAAACTCTCGATTGATCGATCCTAGAAGCATTCTTTTGGAGCACATCTTAATCCGAAACTACGCACTTCAATTCATCTTAAACTGCGAGCTAACTTGTTACTTTGTACACGAGTCCGGAAGAACTTTGAGCAAAACAAAAGGGTTGCCGTTCTGAGGTGGTTGCGAATGCCCTTTGTATATTCTTTGGCTCATCCGACAGTCAATTCGAGGATCCGGGTCGTGACCGGCACTGGTGTGATCTTTTTTATTTTATTTTTATTCACAACTCCCGGCCGGCTTCGATCCCAATTTCGACATTCTCGTTCCGAACACAAATGGGCCCGCGCCGGTGAGAACCGAGCCCTTTTGTTCCATTCAGTCAGACCCTCCATTGAAAAAAAAAACCCTCGCTGCGGTTGAGGGGGTCATCACACCTCCGGGGCTCAGTTACCGAAAACGGTGCCCGCCCGTTCGGAGGCGGTAGCTTACGGACCATTCCATTCCGGCCACCACCAGCACGGAGGAGTCGCAGCTCCCAACTAATTTTCGCATTCCCCCTCCGCCGATTATTGTTCTCCAGAGGAAGTGTGAGAGACAGACAGAAAGATAGAGAGGAAAAAATGTATATGTGTACAAAATAAAGACCGACGTGAAAAAAAAATTTCCATCCCGAGAACTCGCGATCATCATCGATTCGGATACGATTAAGGACAACGTAATAACACCTCGGGGAGAGGACTACTGAAAAACACTCCCCGACTCGGAAATCCCATACACTTTGCGCCCAACCTGCAATCTACACCACCGCTGGGGGTGTGAGAGACCATACCTCCGAACCTCCTCTCTCCCGAACAAAACACCTCCCCACCCCCACCCCCTTCGCTCTCCCCTTCCGGATCCCCTTAACTCTCTTCGCCACCCCCCTCCCTCGTAGTTCCCGCCCCACCAGTAATGGAAGGACGGAAGAGGGATGAGATCTCGGAGTTCGGTGCGGAAGGAGATGGGGAAGGGAATGCAATACGGTGGGAGCGAAAGGGATCAAAAGGGTAGGAGAAGCAACGGAGGGAGGGGGGTTAGCGCAAAGGGCAATCTCTGGCATGTTTCCACCCTTCCCTCCATCTTCCGACCCACCCCCATACCGTTTCGACCCCTGGACGGACATCATTTTGCGGGGGGTGAGGGGCGTACCGAAAGTAACGAGAACGCGTGTTTTACAGAAAAGGTGAAGGTATACACACGCACATAGAGTATAAACCTGTGTATATGTATATATGCATATATATGTGTGTATACAGGTACGTATACGCACACAATATATATATAAGAAAAAATACATATACATATCGTGGGTCGCGGTAGTCCAGGGGGTGGAGCGTTGGACGACTGAACGGAGGGTCCCGAATTCGATTCTCGGGGAAGGCACTCTGGACACCTGCAGCTCCACCCAAGCTACTATATGTGATTTTTCGGGTACCAGATCTTCCTGGGACAGAGAAAGAAACTGGCCTCCCCACCCTGACGTGTGAATTTCACACGCCGTCGGGCTTAGTACTGGGAGAACTCTACCATCACCTACCAAACCGACCTTTGGGTTGAATACTGTGTTTATGGTTTATTTGTGTGTTTGTTACACAATCATATGTATGCATATAAGTATGTTTTTACATTATTATATATAATGTATATACATTATATATACAATATATATTATTACCCCCCCCAATATATACATTATATATATATATATATATATATATATATATACTATATACATAGCTCAGTTCTTTCCTACCTTCTCTTGAGAAAGGCGGTTAGACCACCGAAAATTCAATACCTAGTGAGTTTCTCTTTTTTTATGTGTTTTTGTCTTTGTCTAATAGTGCTAATTCCATATACATTATTATTCATGTCCATGAGACTTCCACAAAAGTGTTATGTATAGAAATATATATATATATAATACATATATATATATTATACATATATATATTACACACACACACATATATATATATATATATATATATATATATATATATATATATATATATATATATATATATATATATATTACATTTGAACGGCAAAACAGAACACAAAAAAATAGACAACACGTAAAAGGACAATCACGTTGTGGATTGTTTAAACTTTCGGCCTACTCCGAGGCCTTCTTGAGGTCACACTCATATATATGCATATATGTTTGCGTGTGTGTATATATATATATACACTCGTAAACGAGTAGACACACATATATATGCATCGATATAAAAGGAAACGGATGCGACCTCAGGTTGAGAGGATCTGGGCAGGCGTATGGGGAGGGCGATGGCCTGGGCGGAAAAAAATTGTTTGATTTCATCGATATCCCTCGGCGTTTCACGAGTTGGGAATGAATTTATTTGGTTCCACACGATTATTGCTAGATTGTACCAGCCGTTTCATTTTTTTCTTAATCTGGAAAAAACGGCAATTGTTCATTCTTTTGGAAATGTTTCTTTTTAGTTTGGGAGTCATTTATTTTGCAGATGGTCAAACCAAACTTTTGGAGAGGAACTAGATATATTTTCGATCGATGAATAAATTAATAAATTAGTACAAACGCAAATAGAAACAACTCGGAGAATGAATGGACGAAGAAAGTCTAACAAAATTAGTTATCCAACGTACATCTAAGGGGTACAGTCATGTTTGGATGTCCGAGAATGAGATAAAGTATTGATGCGAATCAGGACAAGGGAATGAAACCGTTTTCATGGTGAAATATTTATTGGCAAATTTTGGCAAATCCAGACACTGCAAATTAACTTCGTATTGCAGTGTCTGGATTATGACGTGCGTATTGAAATGAACTTTATCAAAATACGACCTAGGATTCGAAGTTGGCTATGACGCCCAACGTCGGAGCTTCGTTCGTATTTTCATAAAGTTTGTGTGGGAATACCAAATTACTTCTTTCGTTTCAATATGCTGAGTTAATTCCATAAAGTTACGCCTGAGACAACAAATTCGACGTTCGTAATACTTTGATTGTCCTCATTGTTTTTAAATCTCGCCAGCATAATTAGCTTACTCGGAGTATTTCGAAAAAGTCTGAATTGGTCAAACCTCTAACTTTTTAACCCAGCTTTGATTCAAAGCAGTTGCACACGATCAACGCAAAAACATTATCAGATTACAATGTTTGCGAAAGTTTTAATTATATACGATCAGTCATTCGTATTAGAATTTCAATATGCGAGCAAATAGAAATATTGTTAACGCGATAGCACATCTTAAAATGAAATTCTTGTTGAAACTATAGCAATCAGATCGTTAATGCACTTTTCAAACAGAAGAATAGCTGTAAAAATCTAAACTTAACTCGGAGTAATTCGCATGAGGGTTGTTGAACTTGTAAAATACTTGTTTGATACAATAAATTGGACTCAACCTGGGGTAGACAATTACAGGGCAATGTCTCCCACAGCATAGCAGGAAAATAAAGCGATGAAAAGTTGAAGGAAACTTGGACCACGTGTCAAAATACGAATGCACCACGAGATTTAATACAGGAAACCTACTCTAAATTCGAAAACAAATGCCCCACCGTTATCCCGTGTCCTTGGAGACGAAAAGGCTAGGAATAAAACTAAGAATAATTAACGCGTTAGATTAAACTAATAGCAAGGTTATCGATCACTCGATTTTATTAACGGAATCGAGGAAAAAATCCCAAGTCCCAAGCAAACTATTATCAGGTGGGGTAAAATTTGAAGAGAGATACCCTTTGAACAGATTAAAGGCCGAAGTACTCGTTTCTCCTTCACACAATTCACGATCACAAGAAAGACTTAACAATGCAAGAAGACGATACCAATCTCTCCCTTAAAGCTTTCTATTTCTTCGACAGGTGAGCTAACACCCCTTGCCACACTCTTTTCGACACCACGCGCGGTCTTGTGTGGATCTACATAATTTCGTATCCTACGATATTATTGTCGTGCTCCTCCAGCTATCTCCACCGCGCATCGATCTCGCAGCACCGGTGGAGTTATTGAACGAAGACTTGAGAGACGCAAAAAAGTCAGTGATTATTTCAAGCAGGTGATACGAGAAAGAAGAAGGTTATGTAGTCGAGGGTGGAGGGGCGTCGTGTGGAAAAGACCTTTTACACCAAATTTATGATTCATTTGGAACCGAATGGGGGCGATAACCTTGACCTGGCGTCCTTAACCCGTTTGGAATCTCCTTCCCAGAGGTTAATTGTGCGGTGTCCCCTTTGCCTACCGCAAATCTTAAACTTGCTGTAAATGCTTTGGTTGCTCAAATAATTAATTTTTAAGGGCTAGGGCGACAAGTTCACACTCGATGGAGACGCATTGGCAAAAATACCCGGAATATTCCGAGAAAAAATATAATATTGATGATCGACAGTTGAGTCTACTTAGGCAGTGAATTAAACATTTAAATATTGTTACTAATTTTAGATTTGTTATTCAACCATTGGAGAAATGAATGTCGAAATCAATGTCTTCGTAGTACCTCGCAATTGAAAACTTATGAAGCGGTGAATCAATGTATCCGATGTGAATGCTGCAAGAACCTTATGTATGAAGGTAAAGTGGAGAGATTCTAAATCTACCGGAATGCCAAGACGTTTTTAATTTAAAATTGAGTAAAACCAGATTTTAAAACTTATGTTCTCCATCAGTTCTCAACCAAGGCATGGATACATAGCAGTCACACTTTTAATCTTTTTATCACATTTTTTAAAACAATTAAATGCTCAGCACATAATTTTTTTAAACTTTTCTCAGTGGACTCTTTCGAAGTCATGAACGAAGTATTACTCGACCAGGTCTCATGCACTGAATGTATTAACTTAAGGTATACGTCTGCTCAGGGTGGCCTTCGATGGTTTCGCGGAAAAAAATTAAAAATAAATGTGGAAAAGACAGTAATACTAACTGGTGAGTACACTTTTGATAGTTACAGTATCAACCAGGAGGTGAGCGTGACAATATCTTGCATACATCTTTAAAATGTTTTACCTCTCACGTTTCCACAAATATCGATCTCAGATTCTTAAGATACATTCAATGGTATACCTAGTCGGTTTAATTCTCTTGAGCAAATGAGAATGTATATGATATTTATTATATAAAAAATCATTTACACAGTAATCAACCAGAAGGTCGGTTTAGTAGGTGATGGTAGAGCTCACCAATGTACTAAGCCCGACGGCGTGTGAATATTCTCACATCAGGGTAGGGGGGCCAGTTCCTTTCCCTGTGCCGGTTATGGTTTCCCAGGAAGATCTGGTACCCGAAAAATCAACTAGCTTGGGTGGAGCTGCAGGTGCCCAGAGTGCCTCGCCCGGGAATCGAACCCCGGACCCTCCGGTCAGTAGTCCAACGCTCTGCCCACTACTACCCACTGGACCACCGCGACCCACATATATTATTTTATAGAAATCTATATAAATATATATATATATATATATATATATATATATATATATATATATATATATATATATATATAAGAAGTCAGCACTAGTGAACAAAGACAAAAACACAGAAACACAAAAAAAGAAAAGAAACTCACTAGTTTTCGCATTTTCGGTGGTACAAGCCACCTTTCTTATAGAAGAGAAGGATGGAACCTTCCTGTTCCTTCTGCTCCTGAGTTCCTTCCTTCTCTTCCTTGGGAAAGGTAGCTTGTACCGCCGAAAATTCGAAAACCAGTGAGTTTATTTTCTTATTTTCTGCCTTTCTGTGTTTTTGTCTTTGTTCGCTAGTGACAACTTCATATTCGTTATTATTCACACCCATTCATTTATTCCACAATTCATATATTTTCGATCGAGAGAATTCCAGTGTTAAGTTGGCCAGTCAGCCTACCTCCCTTGACGCCCCCACGGTTTAAAGACCAGCCATGACGCCTCGATGCCACGTGGAAAAAACCACTAATTTATTACCCCTACCGTTGGGTCGGACGCCACCCCCTTCTCCCGCCGCTTCTCAAATTGGTACCTATTTGAAAATTACCCAAGTATTCCCATCGGTTAATATTACCTCAGATTTCCGTGGAATCACCGCAGAGGTCAAACGGCTTTGAATTTACCTTTAGAAACCTTCACGCTGTACTAATGATGATAATAATAGGGAAAATATCTAAATAGGTAAGTCTGAGGGATGATAACTTACTATTATTCAGAGCGGGAGAAGAGTGCAGCAGAAGGAACTAAGGAGGGGACGGACAGCCAAGGAAGCTCGAGGATGAAATACGAAAAGCATGTGATGAAAGTCGACAGCGTAAGGAATAGGGTTGAAACGTAGAATGAAGAGAATGACTGAGAAGATACGATAGATTTAAGAGATTCTACTACTAAACAAGCCTCGGATTGACTGAACCATTAGCCTAGCCATAACCTGATAGCCTATAGAGATGTTTGGTGAGCTTGGAGTGTCTTCAGCTAAAATATATAAACCTAGATACGGTTTCAGTGCTGGGACGTCCTCGTGTGGCCAGGAACACGCCCCCCCCATCGCGCTCCTCTCCCCCACTTCTCTCGCAACTTCCCGCACCACGCTCCCCCCTTCACAAAACCCCACTCCCCTCCACACCCACACCTCCCGTAGCCGGCCGGGGTTTTGCGCACGCCCCGTCTGACGATTGATTTCGTCGTCCATCTTGTAAAACCATCCCTCCCTCTCCCCCTTCCTCCCTTTCTCCACCTCCTCCCCCGCAACGCCTGAGCGCGGCGTCCCTAACGGGCGGCATCCTTTGATCTCCCGTCCGGCCCTCGCCCGCACGAGTGCGCGTCGAGCACAGGGACGGAAATTTTTGTTTCCCTAATATGATTTACCATTCGCCGTTCTCGGGGGGAGGGAGGGGGAGTACCCTTTGCCGAGAGATCCCGCGTGTGCTCGCGTAGGACCCCCGAGAACACTCCCCGCCACCCGGTAGTGTTCCACCACCCCGCGGGTAGGATGGGAAGGTCTGGGGGGGGGTGGGACGACGAAGGGTGCGTTGTGGGAATGGGGTGTTGGCGGCCGTGAAACACTGGGCGGAAAACCCCGCAGCCCTCCGTGGTATCCAACAATTCGCGATGCGGATGGGATGAGAGCGAGGAGGTCGGAGGTGAGATGCTCCGAGTACCGCGACGACTGCTGTATCGAACCCCACTCCCCGTTCGAGCGCGTTTGCCAAAGCCCGGTCGCGGGAAAGAGTAAACCTCACTATGATCACCGCGACGATCAACCTGAAGGTTGGTTTAAGAGCTGTTGGCGGTTCTATCTCGCTCTAAGCCCAACTGCGTGCGGAATTCACACATTCAGAGTTTGGAGAGCATACGTAACTTCCTTTCCCTGTGCTATCTGCGGTTTCCCAGAATGATTTTGGGTCCGTAATCTCAAATCTGTAAGTCGATTTAAGTGTACTCTGAAAGCAGTCTTGAATGTAATATAAAACTCACGAACTGGCATATTGTTTAGTGTCTAAAAGTAAAGTCTTACACACTATGATATTTATTGCCATCATTGTAGTCCATATGTCCAAATTACAAGGACTTGTATACTTCCTTGGAGTGAGAAAGGACTTCCTTCCTTACTATGAGAAACGGCCCCCCATTTGCAGAAAAATTACACCACTTGAGTGAAGATGGAGGTGTCTAAAGCCAAAGAGAATCGAGCAAGAACACTAAGTAGCCGAACGCTCTATACATTCAGCTACGTACCACGTCATTCACGTGATTTCCGTGACTGTAAAAGAAACTGTGATGGTAATTCTTTGGGAGACTTTTGCAACGAGGTATCCTGGAAATGCAGGCTTTTCCGGATGATTCCGCTCTCTTACGTATCCGTTATTTTTTTTTCGGAGGCACTACAGCTTTCGTCTTGCTGGTATTAAGTACCTGGTATGAATTCAGAAGATATGTCACATGTGGTACAGGTTAGCTGAAAGTCAATCCATGCCTTTCCTATAGACCAAAAGGTGGAAGCTGTAGTGCCCCTGAAACGTCATCGAGAGAGAGTGTCGGCTCCGCACCGTGGAATATTCCGGGCGATCCTAAGTTCTTGTTCAGAAAAACGGAGAGGAGACTTTTCCTTTGGGTTTAACAATTTATCTGTGATTGATCCATCAGTAAAGAGAATGGAAATGCGTCAAAGGGAAATCTGTTGTCTCCATTTCAAAGATTAAAACAGATCTCCCACAGTAATGGAAAATTAAAGTTGGATTGATAGGCGAGTGTACAGATCAGCTCCCGGTGAAAATCACAAAATGAGGGACTTTTCCTGTATTGACAGCGATTACCCACGAAGACCTGGTTCCTCGAAATATCACATAGGCGTGGTGTCCAAGATGTCGCTCGGATTTGAAACTTAGACTCTCCGATCAAAGGTTGAACATTCTACACACAGGACTAACACGCAGGAATAAAAACCCTCTCATTATTCCCCCAAATCAAATTGAATTTTCTGCAACTCTCCTTCCCTGTAATACCCCGTAAGTACAAAGCACGGATCAAATGGTCAAAAATGAGAAGCAAATGGGCAATGTAATCCAAAACGTTGAATGTGTTTCTCCCGTCAAAGAATTCAGCCTAAATCTGTTCTTTCCAATTAAACTAGATAAATAGCATGGTTCAAATAAATAATAATAATTAAATAAAAGCTCTATGCGTCATTTTACCATTACAAATCCCATCTACTCCTCAGGGTCTACTTTCATATAATAATATTTGTGTTGTAATTACAATGCCAACCCTCCCTTATTTAAATAACAAACATGACTTGTTAATGCCATAGAAGGCCAGCCTACCGATTAAACTGATGAGTCATTTTTTCGAATCCCGTATTGGAGAACTAAGATATGTTGGATATTTTTTTTCAGGAACCCCATTTTTTAATTCAACTAGGCTCTTTTTTTTAAATAAATTCTTGGCGCTGGAATGGAGCTGGATGAGAAAGTGAGAGGAGATGTGACAGGAGGAGAAAAAATAAATTTATCGGGGAAGAAAGGCAACCATATTTAGCTTAATATGACCAACAAAATAATTGAAAAAACATAATCTTGGAAAACCGTTAATAATTATATTTTGGGCACTTTCATTTGTTAAACGCCATTTTGTTAGCTGTTTTCGACCACTAACAGTGATTATAATCCATTTGCATGAAAATGTACATACTGAGCAAATGGCTGAAAATTAGCGGAGGGAATCGATTGTACCCATTCGGAGTTTACATTCCGCGCTGAGGGAAAACAGTTGAATGCAAAATAAACCTTAGAACATGAGTGAGATAATTTCATTATGTTGTCTATTATAGTCGGGATGGAAAGTTACATTTGATTGGCTAACTACCAACTCAAGTAGTCAATTGCGAAGGCAAGCACCTTAGTACCGAAGTCCTGGCCTTAAATGTATCAATTCCTACAACTTGCGTCAGAGCAAGTGGGCCTTCATCCCCTCCAAATTGGTCGCTGTCGTTTCCGCATTTTCCTCCGACGCCGCAGGTACTGCTTAGCACCCGGGGGATCGATTTCACTCGCTTAAAGGGCGACGTTTAAAGCGAATTTAAACGCCCATTCTCACTTCCCACTGCAACCAATCAGTATGTGTACACGTGTATTAGAATTTATGTTATCACCGTGTCCCTTTCGTGGTTTCGAAGATGTTCCGCGGGAGAACAAGCAATGACGCGAAAGACAGTTCCCGGAGGCGACGCTTTATAACAAGGAGGCGTAGTTGTCGGATTTCGAGTTGCAAAATTGCAATGAATATGTTTTTTAAATCGTAAAAAATATACTGATGGCCGAAAGAATGAAGTGATGTTTCGCGACTCTCACCCATGCACTTTCATGATTTGCAAAAATAACTTCACACACATACAAGGAAGGAAGTACGTGAAAATATCGTATTCGTGTACGGTGGTGAATGAATTAAAACATGATCTTTTTGAAAATCAGACCAGAAAATAGACTGGGGCCTTGGGACGAATCCTGCGGTTGGATGCGGATGCTGAAGGTCTAATGGATGAGATAAACGTGACGTATGAATGGATAAAAGAGGAGAAGGCCAAATGGTGCATTAAAGCAGAAGAAGGAACAGATTTTGGAAGTGCCTCGTGATCTATTGCAGCAGCCTTGATGGAAGGAATGGATCCACGAAAAAGACCGAGGGGTCAATGCGAAAAATAAAATACAAAGAAAGAATCATGTGAGGCAGAAGAGTAATCGTTAGAGAATTAACATTGGATAGGGATGAATGTAGGGTTGCATTCAATTCGTATATGGTGATAATCGATAAAATAATAACCTTTCTCATGTCTACTCTAATCAAAAAGAAAGTAAGTTTCTGAGTTCAAGTTCCACTAAGTTATTTTTTCTAATCTTTTTCTATTTTTTCTACTAATAACGTAAGGTGTTTCATGTTTCAAAATTAGTTTCATTTTATCCCTTACCTAAGTTACAACATTTTTCGACTCCACTTATCAATATAAAGATTGAAGTTAGTTCTACCAAACGAAGGGTATATCGTAATCTGATGGCCGATGGTGTCTCAAAAATTTGCGAATTTGGTGGGTTTTGGAGCCCGCTTCGACTGAGCAAAAACGTTAGGTCTTAACAAGTATTTTTCGTTTCAATAATTATAATAATTCACTAATGTTCCAGCCTCTGAAAATGCATTAAATATCTATGTTTTTAGCATTGGAGGTTTCTTTCTTAGTCGACACTTTTCATCAAGTTACGCCGAAGGTTAAGTCGAGCATACAGTCTTGGTATAACCAATTTCTATCCCTCCACGGAAACGCATATTCGCAGTTTTTCAACTGCCATAACGTTCTCTGCCATATTATTCTCAGCAAAAAAATTTTGCAATTTCATTAAATCGACATAGGTCCCTTTTGTAACTAAATTTCTTTATTAGACATCAAGGAACTTAGTAATAATGCATTTTCAGCAAAGGGAGAGACGGAAATTACTTAGTCATCACGTATAGTTACGTACGTACGTGTAATTGGTTCAAAATAAATAGTAGTTAGAATATACCTAAGGATAATGAGCTGATTAAATAAGTTTATGCCTGGATCTTTACCTATTCAGAATCCACAAAGATATATTTTCTTTGTTATTTAATAAGCTATTTTTACAATACCAACGGATTAATTAATTACGATAAAATGATAGATACTTTAAAACTATAAAATTGCATATTTTTCATCATAAATATTACACATATTTACGTTTCATTTACGTTTTTCTAGACTGAGTTTTGACTTCGGCATGATTAAGCTGGGGTACTTTTGGTGGAATCTTCTCTAAGCGAATACTTTAGTTATCTTTTCGTAACAGCATCCCAGTGCTTTTCAAACGTTCTCCGGCCTCGGTCACACTACTGTTCCTGGCATCATCAACCAGAACCAGGTTGCATAGATTTTTTATACAAGAATTGAGATACGACAATAGAGATTAATTTATCCCTCTGTCTACTTACCAGCTAAACGTAATGAATGAGGGCTTGCCAGGAATGACATCAAGGAACTCTTCCACAAAGAAAGGAGTCGCTGAAGTTTTCGATGGGGTGAATATTTATTTAATCGATTTAAATATTACTAAGACAATTTGATTTACATTAAATGCACTTCCGTCTATGACATTGACCATTGCTTGCATATTCTTGACCCGTTCGCCTTAGGTATTTCTAATACACTTCTAGTGGATTTTTCATGTCAAACTGAAAATCGATTAAACATATACCTGTAGGCCGAAGCTAATTTGTTTCAATTAAAAACGTTGAGTTTGTTTCTTCTTTAGTTAAAGAAATAAAAAATTCTTGATAAAAACGCACATTAATGTTTCAATGTGTTCCGTCTACTCAATTTTCGGTGCATGTGCGGAGAAAATCAATGAGAATGGAATAGAACAGAATCAAGGATTGAGACGACGCACATACTTATGGGATGAAGTTGTAGACATCTCTTTATAATCCTGCATTGTGCCAGAAGTTTCGAAACCTATAATCTAGTGATAAGTCTCGTAATACATATTTTTTTAAGAGTTCACCTTCGAGATCGAAAATTGTGGAATTTCGTAGCGTGAGATCAAGGCGAGGAGAAGGTATATTTACCGTCATTCAGCATTCAGCCTTCTCCCCTGACGCCGGATTGCTACCATATATTTTGATTGCGTCTTCCCCTTTCGACTCTCCCGGCTCGGTGGTAGCGGGGGGGGGCAGAGGGAGGGGGATGAGGAAAAAAACCAATATACCCCATTTCGAGGCGGCACCGTGAGAATGACGGGAGAGGGGGGGAAGTAAGACGGAATCATCCGGGCGGGAAGCGGGTTTAAGAAATAAAAAAAATAATAAGTGAAGAACGAAAAACGGAAAGGGGGAGGAGGGTGACCATTCCGAAGA